>CAUYPO010114186.1:0-32724 GCA_963574435.1 Cheirogaleus major
TTTTTAGTTGGCCAATTAATTTATTTCTATTTATAGTAGAGACGGGGTCTCGCTCTTGCTCAGGCTGGTTTCGAACTCCTGAGCTCGAGCGATCCGCCCGCCTCGGCCTCCCAGAGAGCTAGGATTACAGGCGTGAGCCACTGCGCCCGGCCAAAATGCCTACTCTTTAAGGAATATTTCTTTTTCTAATGCCCATAGTTGGTTTTGTGATTCTCTGTCCTATTTTCTAATTGTATGGGATGGAAACTTAAATTTCCAATATATTACTAACTTTTCAGGTATCTTTCCTCCTCACATATGAGGAATGGGCTGCTTTCTATCTTATTTCTCCACAAGGGGATTAACAGGGTAGAAATTATCATTTAAAGCCAGGCTTCTTACCTGGTGTTTGAGGGATTTCTACTTAATCAGATAGAAAGTTTTCTTTCCACAGTCTTGCTGCCAAAGCAAATGTTAAATATTCTTCAGAATGCTGCCCAAAAATAGGGTAGGAAAAGGCCAGTGTAAGGCTGCAAGAAACCAGATTGGATTCTCTCCAAATTAAAGCTAATGCAATTTTTATAGTGGGGAGAAAAACATATCATAAGTCTATTTCCCAAGTTTCCCCAAAGAAAAGCACGATCACTGTGTCAATATAATGTGTTTGATCTTTTGAAAAAATTGATGTGGAAATTCTAAAATCTACTCCTATAGAAGTAAACTCCACAGTATGCTGTAGAGCTCTATAGCAGTTTCCAATACCTGGCATCAAGAATTTTTTACCTAGAACTCCTTTCTTTTTATATTCTTCTCCACATTTGGCAAGAGCCATCTTCCTAGGTGCTCACTACAGAACACTCACTATATTTTCTGAGAAGGAAGTTAATAAAAGTCAAGAACAAAGTAGCTCCATGCAGAGATTTCACTGTCAGCAAAATGACGTGACCACACATCAGGATGAGCAACCCCCCCCCCCAGTCCCCTCTGGTCCCCACTTTGAGCACAGAGAATTCAGTCCTAGGATTCCTTGAATGGACATTAGCCACTTCAGCCTTCTGAGAAACTCATGTATGCCATGGGTAAAGAGAAATCCCAGACACGTTTAGTAAAAGAGAGAAAGAGAGTTCTGTCAGGAGACTCTGAGACTAGAGATTCTTCTTCTGAGGTCAAACAGCCCACCCTAAAGTTTAACCATAGAAGTCATGGCTAAAAGGAACCGAATACTGAAGGGAACAATAGGTCAAGTGTGCATTAGCCCTTAAGACTTTCCTCTCCTCCTAAGCTGAAGATCTCTAGACTCTAGATCTAGTCCTTATCTATAATAATTATGCTGTGCGCTTTACTGCATTGAGTAGGCGAGCTCTCACTGCATGGAGAACATTGCCTGAGGCCATGTGGCTGTCCTGAAACTTTCCTAGGAAGATGTAATGGGCAAGGGTTACGTTTTACATCTGCCTACAACCTTTTCTTTTGGCCATCACACCTCATGGGTTTCACGTGATTCCTATGGGGCTGTCAGCCAAGTGGGCGTGTGATCCAGGCCAATCTTAGGGTCCTTTGCAGGAATACGAGAAGAGAGGACTGATGGATTTTAGGACTGATGACTGTGAAAATCATATAAGTCTGGAGCCGCCAGGGCAACCTTTCCCACCGCATGGACAGATGGTGGGTTGGGGGGAGGGTGCAGTGGCGAACGAAGACAACAAAGAACAGAGCCAAGAGTGGAGCACAGTCGTGCAGCATGGGAAGTCACTCAAACCCTGAACGTTTGTCTCATGGGCTAATAAATTCCCTTGTTCACACTGTGTTTCTGTCACTTGCAACCAAAAGAGATCTGACTCACGCAGAGGTAGAAAGCTGGTGATAGAGAGAGCAGAGGACATTCTCATGGTGTAGCTAGAAAACAGCACTTATGGCAGGAAGCGTCTGGTCCCCACTGGTTCTCCTCATTCAGCTTGCAAAGGTCCAGGACAGTTTGCCAAACCAGAACATGTTAAGAGAGTCAGTAGGTGGCATTGTCTTCTCTGTCTTTGTTTCTGCCTTGGGCATAATTCTCCTCCCCTCTTCTCTTCTTTCTTCCTCCTTGAACTCCCACAGTGCCCTGCCTCACTTCAAACTAGTGTTTCCAGGAGAAACTAACTATACACACAGCTCTTTGACTTCTTATACTCCTTATCACTCTGACCATAGGCTCACACCCTTGGATGTAGGCAGGGAATTCTTTTTATTATTATTATTTCAGGATATTATAAGGGTACAAACATTTTGGTTACATGTTATGACTTTGCCACACTCAAACCATGATTTGAGACGTGCCTTTTCCCCCTACGACACTCACCGTGTCCATTAGTTATGAGTTTACCCACCACTAATCCCCCAATCCCCGAAGAATATTACTACCATGTGAGCACCATAGTGTTGATCAGTTAGTGCCAATTTGATGGCGAGTATAAGTGGAGCCTATTCTTCCATTCTTGTGATACCTCACTTTGGAGGATGGGCTCAAGCTGTATCCCAGAAAATATAAAAGGTGCTAGATCACCGTCATTTCTTATAATTGAGTAATAGTCCATTGTGTATATATACCAAATTTTATTAATCCACTCATGGATTGACGGGCACTTGGGTTGTTTCCACAACTTTGCAATAGTGAATTGTGCTGCCATAAACATTCAGGTGCAGATGTCTTTATTATAGAATGTCTTTTGTTCTTTTGGGTAGATCTAGGCAGGGAATTCTTAGTCAAGACCACTTTACCTTTGACTTCTCTTTGAATAATGCCATTTAGGTTGCTTCCTTGCCTGTTTGCTTGTAGGACCCCCAGAGAAACCCCTTCCTCTCCCATTGAGATTCCAAGCCTCTTGATCACACTTTGGTAATAAAGAAAGCTATTACATGCTGTGGCAGTTGCCTTTTTAGCATGCTCTTGCTGCACACACTCGGGTAGCTCAAAACATTTGTGTGCTAAGGAAAATGTTTTATAATAAAGGAATTATTATGACCCTTGGACACCTTTAGGCAACATATCTTCTCTCTAAACCTTTTGGATAAAATGTAGATAATATTTGATATTATTTATTATCCTCAATCAGACATGTTCTAAATTAATCCAGACACCTTCTCATTAATCCAATCACAGTTACTTTAGAACCAATCATCCTTCCAGTGAGTAGACCTCAGCTCTCCTTACCAGGTACAAACCATGAAATGCCCACATTTAATAGTAATCCTGTGCAGCCCCTTCTCTTTGCTGGCACAAGCTGTTAGTTCCTACTCTAATGTAAAGAAAAGAAAACTAATAGATGATCACATGCTGTTGTGTTCTGTGCCAGATAAATTTTCAAAGTGCAGTGAACAGCTAATGTCCCTGACTACATCTAAAAAATGAACAGAAGAATAAAAAAAAGGCTTAACATGAATCAGGTCAGTATATACAATTTGAAAAGCACCAAAGCAATACTTTGAGTAGTAGCTCTCCCATCAGGGCTACAGTATTGTCCTTAACCACCACATGCGACAATATCTTAAGAACAATGATTAGGGAGGCAGGTTAGGAATTCTTTGTCAGTGCAACAATATCTTAAGAGCTATGATTTGGCATGTTTACAAGCTCTGAAAAGCACAGATTGCTGAAACCATCTGCCTTAAGTTTCAGATCTTTATTATTCACTCATTGATCCTACCAATATCTATCAAGAGCTAGGCGTCAGAGACAAAGATGAATAAAACACATTCCATGTAGTCAATAAGTTCATAGCATAATAAGTCATACGGGCATACAGAGAATTAATCAATATTATTGGTGATTCTTTGAATGAAAGCATCGAAAGTCCAGTAGGTAATATCAAGCACTTAAATTGCAGCCAACACAGAATGGTATCCAAGAAAGGTGAGTTTTGACGGCAGGGGGTAAGAAAGTTCTGGAATATACAAGGATGCTGGAGAAAAACTGGAGAACTGGTATCTCAACCATGAGAGTAGATATAAGAAAGATATGGGAGGGGCTACCAAAGAAAATTCTGTCTACATAATTTTAGCCAGCATTTTCCCTAAGTGAGAACGCAAGTAGATGAGCCAGTCACATATCTGTTAGCTTTGTCATTTTCCAAAGCTTTAAAAATAGTAATTCAAAAAATAATATGTTCTTCTGAACCCATTACTCATTATGCTTAGCCTCTGGGCTATATAAAAGTTTTCTAGAGTAAGATCCTTTTGCCACATCTATTCTTATAACAGCCCTCCTGTTTTAACTTGGAGATTGCTCCTCCTTCACTCCTGTCCATGTGTTCTGGGGGGTTCTATCGCTGCTCCATGGGCAGACCACATATCTCAGGCCCAAGCCAGTAAGCACATCTCATTCCCCTGGCCTCGGTGCTTGGTTCACGGCAGGGCATGGGAGCGAGTCCCAGACTGTAAGCAAAAGGGCTCACGGTTTGGCCCTGGGCTTGACTCTTGGACTCATCTGAGCCCAGAACTGCCGCAGGTATCTTCTCATCAAACAGAGGAAGCCTCAGAGTTCCAGAACTTAATATGGAGAGCTTGCATACAAAGCCAATCCAGTGGGAGGCAGATAGGAGAAACAGAGAGAAAAAAAATCAAGCCCTAATGATATTGTTGAGTCCAGAATCCAACTACACTGGAAGCCAGACTACCCGTGGACTTTCTCAGTTACATGAGAAAATAAATTCCATCTCTGCCTCAAGTCCTTTGGATCAGGTGTTCTAACACTTGTAGACTAATTCAGAAAAAAATATATAACAGACATGTTTAATCTGATGCCATCTCATCATTTCCAGGCCCTGTTCCAAGCTCACCAGGGGCTAGAGTCTCAGAGCTATTAAACTGACATAGAAGGATTTCATAATTTCAAGTCACTTTAAAACCAACATCACAGAAAATGTGATCATAGACTATTTAGCCAAATTCTATTTTGTAAGGATTTCGAGAAATGCAAATTCCTTTTACAGGATAATCAAGAAAAACTAGCAGGAGAGTGACCAGATGCAATTTGCCTCTTTGGTCTTGGCCATCAAAACTCATAAATGCATTAGAAACCTTGTAGCAAAGACAAGGCATATAGCAGGACCCTGACGTGTGTAAATAGATACGCAAAGTATTTATCACTTTTTACTGGCTGGCTTGTGAATAGTTGCAGTCATATAGCTCTTTCTTTAAAAAAAAAAAATCTGATGAGTTTGTATGAGAGAATCCCCATGAAAATGCCAATCTGTGGCTCTGAGTTTGAAACTCACTCTGTAACTTAACATTTGTGAACAAAATTACTAAGCATTTGGCCTGATTCACTCCTTACTCCCTCCGCATTAAAACCATAACACAAGCAGTGCAAATTACAACTCTTATTCCACCGACGGATTTGTATTTAATGCAGTGACCCTGGTTTTATAGTCTGTGAGTCCGTATTTGAGGGAAGGTTGTAACCAAACCTCACTCAACAGTTTATAATCTTGAAAAATTGTATAAAAAAAAAAAAAGGAAAAACAGCCACATGCCAAACCTTTAATATGGGAAATTGGTGCCATCTTGTGGTTAAGAAAATGTAAAAATAAAACTTTTTTCTCACATTTTTCATATATTAAAGAACCATTGTCAAAATCAGGCCCACCTACAGCAATCCTTTCCTCTACTGTTCTGAAACACCCAAATAAAGCCTCTTTATTCCTCCTTTAAAACATTGCTAACGTAGACACCGTCCCTTGACAGTCAGGCTCGCTGCAGTTTCAGCAAGGAAATTCCAACTTCCTGAAAAAATAGTGTCCATGATTATACTTTGTTTTTTGAATCAGAGTCAGGTCTTAATTCTGAGCACTAGGGTGATGCATTCCTGCTTTAAAAAAAAAAAAAAAAAAAAAAGCTCAACACATTTTTTGGGCATTACCATGGTGATCTGCAAATGTCTTTAGGAGACGGCCCAGAACATTAGCACCGGCACATAGTTTGACTTTTAAGAGCCCATGAGGGCACAGGTTGACTTCCAAAAATCAGAATGCTCTGAGAAGAGAGGTGTCAAACACCTTCTTCCCAGAAATTCATGGATTGATAAAAAAAAAAAAAAAAAAAAGCCAAGATGAGCATGAGCCAAGATGTCATCCAAAATGCCTCATATTTCGTAGAACTTCTACATCTAGTGTAAATGGGACCAGACTGGAGGAAAATGCCAAGAGCTGACTCATATGCATCTTTACTCTGAACGTTAAATGGTGCCATGGAAAAGCAGAGACAGGGCTTTCTCTGCATTATAGAGACAGTCCAGTAAATCCATGGACAGATCAGTTCATCAAAATTAAAGGATTTCCCCCCAAGCAATAGTGCTTGGGTGGCTTGAATTTATATTAGCAGATAGAACCTCTCAGTGTAACCTGATATAGTAATTTAAATAATTTACATTTAAAATTAATAGCATACTCAATATTTAATAGGAGATATTTTCTTTCTTACTTTGTAAGAATGAAAATAAATATACAAATTTGAACTACTTGCCTGGCAGAGTTGTTGGTAGGAAAGATAGAAATAAAAATAGTGCAGGACTTGGGGGATGACTGTAGCATTGGCCACAGCAAGGAGAGAGGGAGAAAGAGGAGGCATGAGAGAGTGTGGAGAGGAGGAGGGAGCAAGTGAACAGAGAGAGAGAGAGCACAAAGGTATTACATGTGCACAGGTGAAATCACGTGCCTTAGATCATGTTTGGCTGAGCAGAATAAAACAGCAATAATGATAAAAACTAACATTTGTCGGACACTCACCATATGCCTGGTAGAATGTTAAGCTCTGCTTATGCAACATTTCATTTAATCCTCTTTGAAAAATGAAACAGAAAATATGTGATTTTCCCAACACTACTAGGATTTGATAGCTAGATGATATTTTTTTCATAGAATTTTTCTCCAATGTTAAAAAACCTAGAGATCACTTAGAATATATATGGCATTATTCTTCAACACCTACCATAGTGCCCAGTCATGGACCAAATGACTATGCCGGACTTTTTTTTAAAGGAGAAGATGAAACATTTTCAAAACTAGATAGTACAGGGTAAAGTGGTCACGTAATGGCAGAGTCTTGAAATCTCTTTTCCCCCGAAGTAAGTTAAGTGAATCTATAATGAAAAGTAAAAACAGTGAGGAGCATCTTCCACACTGATGCTAGAAACAGGTCCAACCTTATGCCACAACCTTGCACCAAAGATTAGGACAAAATATTTGGAGTGGAAAAGAGCCCCACTTTCCAGAGAGAAGTGTGCGAAGTAGCAGCAAGTGAGGGAAATTCTGGAAAACCCCACGAAGTACGGGCAGCTCAGGGGCAGAAAGAGCACACTCAGTTCCCAGCCTCTTTTCCCGGCCCATGCTAGGAGAGAGGCCACATTTATCCACCACTTTGGTCCAAGGTGAAACATGAAAAGGCCAAAGTCCAATCACCATTTTTACACCCCTGGCAATGGATGCAGCAAACAAAGATTCTGCTAAGAGAGGAAAATTCCTGGGTATTTTTTCAGCTTTTAATGTTTCTAAGATCAAACTACTTTAAAAATCTACAGCAAAATAAACTTTCCATCTTTCACATGGAAGTGATAATATAATCATTTCCTGTACTTTTGCCCTTACCTGTGAATAAAAGAGTTGCCCTATGCTACATTTTTAAAAATTTACTCTAAATGTGGGTCTCTATTTCTTTAGATGTCTTCAAAAGACTACCCCATGAGGCATCATTAGCAAAGAACTATTGCATATATACTCATCATAGTGAAGAAAATATCTGTTATAAGTGGATAGGTGCCTTCCATACTCTAGTGGATGTTTCTGGGACTTTCTGGGACCTTTCTTTCTGCTGACAGAATTCGATTTTCCTCTAGGCTCTGAAATGGGACAGAATGGTATATTAATTGAATGACCCTAATGGCCAGTCTAAATTTAAAACTGAAGTTTCACTTCTGTTCTGTTTCCTATCCCAAATTCTATTGAGCCATACTGCCCGATATAGCCTTCCAAAGCTTCTGTAATGAGATTAAAGAACAACCTTAAAATATTCCAATAATCATGTCAACATATAATGATACTCCAAAATTAAATATAACCTCCTCCTATTAAATAATTTCCTAGGAATATAATTAAATTCAAAGATAAAAATTTTTTTTAATTAAAATCCAAAATCTTTCATTTAAAGCCCAAAATGCCTAAATTCTGGAAAACCCCTGCCGTCCTTATTGTGCAGAACGAAATCCAAAGAAATTAAAGTCCTGAATCCCAGCTTAAAATCCAAAGTCATTCTCCCCAACTTCTCATCCTGTTCGATTTCAGTTAGAAGAATTCCCCACGTCCGCTTTCTCTCAGCAGCTACAGCCTGTCTTTCTCCAGAGCGGATGCAATTCCTTCAGGACGTCAGAAATTGTGTTTGTTCACTGCTAAGCTGTTCAGGAGCCTCACTTTTTAAGGCTTCAAAGCATGAATAGAGCATACAAAATTACACATCACTGTTTCTCACACTTACACATCTTATGAAACAAAACAATCCTCAACTCTTGGCACAGTTATCCTAAACAACATTATGTTCCAGAACTCAGTACTTAATGTTGTCACAGACCATAATACAAACTCAAAAAATAAAAAAATGTATATATTAGTTTCAACTTTACTAGATTTGCTGGCAAACCCATGATACTTGTCTGGAGTCCACGATCATGACCCTAAAAGGCAATTAGGATTGTACACGAATGTTCACAGCAGCATTATGCACAAGAACCAAAAAATAGAAGCAATTCAATACCCATCGACTGATGGAGAAACAAAATGTGATATACCTGAAGGATATTCAGCTATTTAAAGGAATGAGTGTTGCTACATGCTATGATATAGATGAACCTTGAAAACATTATGCCAAATGAGAGAAGCTAGTCACAAAAGGCCATATGTTTTATTCCACTTATATGAAATGTTCAGATTAGGTAAATTCATAGAGACAAAAAGTAGATTTGTGGTTGCCACGAGATGGGAGAAGGGGAGAGCTGGGACTGACTGCTAATACCATGTTTCCCCGAAAATAAGACCTACCCATAAAATAAGCCCTAGCAGGATTTCTAAGCATTTGTGCAATAAAAGCCCAACCCGAAAATAAGACCTAGTGATGGGCGTGGCTACGCAGGGTATCTGCACAACCCATGCATTTCATCTAGGAGCGGTAAAGAAGACGAACAGCCCTTCTCATCTGCTCCATGAGAGCTCTATTGCACGACATGAGAGATTGGGGCCAATGGTTCTAAAGGAAATAGAGTCGCAAGAAATTTAGGATGGAATTCGGGGTTTGGAGAGTTATGATGATGTTCCAAAAGAAGACGACTTCACTATATTTGAATAAATGTAGATTGTTGTACCATACTTGAAAAAAAATAACACATCCCCTGAAAATAAACCCTAGGGTGTCTTCTTGAGGAAAAATAAATATAAGACCCTGTCTTATTTTCAGGGGAACACGGTAGGTGGGTTCAGGGTTTCTTTCTGGGGCGGTGAAAATACTCTAGAATTAGATATTATAGTAGCGATAGTTGCACAACATGGTTAACATACTAAAAATCACTGAATTATATGCTTTTAGACAGTGAATTTTAGGTTATGTGAATCATTTCACAACAAAAAACAAATCAATTGGGAGAATCCTCTCATAAGAGGTAAAATCTGTCTCTGTGGGATTTACCATAACTGTGGGACCAGGGTCAGGTAGGGGCTGAGATTCAGTTATCCCCTTTCCCAGTTATTGTCATTTGAGATATTCCTGTTTGGTTTTTGTTTTTGTTTTCTCTCCAAAATTTGCAGTGGAAGCATCCCCCAAGGCATCAGGTCTGAACAGAGAAATTCTTCCCATTGAGCATTTTCCTAGCCTCTCAGTTTCAACTTCTCCACCGACAGCCATCTTCCCAGCATGCAGTGCTGCACTGAGTGTGCTCCATCTGGCTGCGGACCCTCCCCGCTCTCCCATGAGCTGGTATTTTTGGTCCTGAGCCACACCTATGTTCCCAACACCTAATGGAACAAATCACATAATCAATTCTCAATATTTCTTAAATGAATTAAAACATAGCCACAAAATAAAATACTAAAAGACCATGGTAAGTTATGATTTAGAATTACTATTTTATAATAAAAAGCTTACAAAATAATATTATTATTAAAAGATGTTCACAAAATAATACATGGTAAGTCTGTTTTTACAATAAAAAAATATAAATGGAAAGACAGATGCATAGAAAAGAGTAAAAGGAAGTAAAATATTGACAGCGGTTCTGTATGGGGTGTGGGATTTCCAAGTGGCCTTTATTTTCTTCTTTATCTTTTCCTCAATTTATTTTTCACAGTGGCAAGTTTAACTTTTACATACAAAAAAATATTTTAAAGAAAGAAAGAAAAAAGAAGAGGAAGGCAAGGAAGAGTTGTCCATTATTATTGTCACCTCCCATGACAGTCATCAGCTCTCCAGGACAGCAGCAGCAACGTTGAAGATACTTTGGCTAAAGGTTCACCTTCACTGCATCCAACATCCTGCCAAACGATGAAACAAAAAGCTGAATTTATTGCTTGCAAAGCAAGGAAGCTGTCCTTCCTAGGTACAGTATCTCTGAGCAAAGCAGAGAGCTGATCTTATGAAGGCTTTTGGAGCATGGAGTTCTACTTTCAACAGAGTAAACATTTAGGGACAGGCCGAGCTTTAGCTATGAACATGTAGCTACTGGAGTTGTGTTGGTTGACTGGCTTCCAGAAGCCTGGGGCTGCCACTGATTGGCTAGCTCCCAGAAGTTTGTTTACTGATGTAAAATTGCCATTAATGAGTTGGGACAGACATAAAACTAGTTCTAGTGGTTACTTTCTGCCATGGCCAAAGACCAAGCAGTCCTTGCCCAGAAGAAGAGGAATGCTTTATCCTCCATACTCCCTTTCTGACCTCCTGTAGCCAGAGGTATAGGGATCGTCCACACTGCATCACTATTGTTAATTGCTCTTAAAGTGAGATTTGGGTGTAGAGGCTGTCTTAATCCCTCTGTGCTGCTACAACAAAATACCTGAGACTGGGTAATTTATTTCTTACAGTTCTGGAGGCTGGGAAGTCCAAGATCAATGTCCTGGCAGGTTCCGTTGCCTGGTGAGGGCTGCATCCTCTGGAGGAAACACCGTATCCTCACATGCACAAAGGCAGACGGGCAATAGGAATGGACTCCCACCATCAAGCCCTTTCATAAGTACACCTAATCCCACTCACGAGAGAGGAGGCCTCATGGCCTAATCATCTCTTAAAGGCCTCGCCTCTTAATACCAGCATATTGGCTATTAAATTTCAACATCCAAATTTTGGAAAGGACTCCTTTAAACCATAGCAGAGGCCTAGTTCTCTGCCTGTGCATCAGTCAGCATAATTTCATCCCATTTTTGCCTTTGTGTCATTTGTCCAATCGTTTGTCAGGACAGTGGCTGTGCAGAAACATTTAAGATTTTGGACAACAGACATTGATTATGAGACAAATCAAAATAACTAAAAGTATTATAAGAGGGGACTGGGAGACACTCCAGAACCATGACCCAGTATTTTCCAGCCCTAGCCAATAAAGTAAGTCCCACAACTGCCTATCTTTGTAGCCAAGTTGCCTTTTCTTTCAGTTTAGACATAAATTTTTCCATCTTGCCTGAGAGATCAACAATCCAAGTACAACAAAGTGTGTTAGCAATGGCAGGGACAACTTTCACTTGAAAAATGTTAAAAGCTATTCTGTTATCTTTAACATCTTGGGCCACAGATGCTACCCTGATTTTGTGTGCCCCCAAAGCATGAGCTGTGTTATCATGTCAGTCAATGTGAGGGACAAGTATTTGATGACCACCTCAAGTTGCTCAACCACTATGGATGGAACCACTGCACTAAGAGTCTGTTT
The DNA here is from genome assembly GCA_963574435.1 of Cheirogaleus major. Classification (NCBI taxonomy): domain Eukaryota; kingdom Metazoa; phylum Chordata; class Mammalia; order Primates; family Cheirogaleidae; genus Cheirogaleus; species Cheirogaleus major. The sequence goes on from CAUYPO010114186.1 coordinate 11,906, forward strand.
TTCCTTTTATCTGCTACACCTCCAGGGAGGATTTTGCCCTTGGAAATTCTTTGTAAGGAAATATAGTTCTCTGAGAAAGTTGGGACTCATACACTTGAAATGATCTAACTATTAGCCCTGCAGAACTATTAACTGTGGTCCTTGGTTAGCATAGAAGAGCCTGGTTTCTGTGCAGGAAAAGAACGTAGGAGCTACACAAGAGAGTGATCTTTTGGGGAGCTCTACATATATTGACTCAGTGTTGTGATAAAATCTCTGCTACAATCCAAGAATACTTACATCTCCTTCTTCCCATAGAATATTTACCTTCATTTATGTGTTGGCAAGTTCAATGCAATGTAGCTTTATACCATGCTCAATTTGTTGTGTGCCTGAATATTTTTAACTTTTGATCATTTAGTAGGAATAACTAATGGTTTCAAATATTTGACACTCTTTTGGGATTTGATTTGTAGTATTTCTACCAAGAAACCAGCAATAATGGTTAGCAGTTGGACCAATTTTATCAATTTGAGTCATGGTGTTTACATAAATACATTAATAGTTGTAGCAACTCTGTCTTGAAAGTTTTTCAATAGATATCTAACATTTCTTAAGGCTTTATGTTGATATCCTTTAATGAAAATCATTAGCAGCAGATTCAGCCACTATTTGGGTTTTCTAGAACATGGTATGGGAAGATACATCCAATTCTTCACATGGGCTATGCTAGCTATTTGGAAGAGCTGAATTAGAGAATTACATTGGATATTGTCTCTAGTAAAGCCTAGCAAGTTATTAGGTACTGGGAACAGAAAAATAAGCTAATACAGAAGTGTATAATCATATACTATTAAAGAGGAAAACCATTACCAAAAGACTAAAGAGCAAAGGTATGCCGAGTGTGAGTCAATGGTTAACACATCTAGGAGAATCTTGTTCTGATGGTCTCCCGTGGAAACTGTCTACTACCGAGGATTTTCCCGTCAGTAGTTGACTTCCAAGGACCATGTGCTTCTGGAGGTTCTCTGAAGAACTAGGTTTAAGATTGATAAGGGATGTCACTCTCCAAATCTTGTCATTCGAGAGTGGGTAATGATACTGTTTTAGTAGGGAAATATGTTTTCAAGGATCAATTCTATGTGATTTGATTTCTGTACTGGAAGCCAAAAGTATCTGAAAAGAAACTTTCCCACAAGGTTCAAAGACAGTATTTCTCAGATATCTTTTGCCAAACATCAAGTCACTCTTTCTATGCCATACAGAGTCGATTAGATAATTGGCTAGGAAACAAAATCTGTAACTGCTGATGAAAGTCTCTTACAATATTTATCTATATTAGCTTGTGAAGGATTAAAATCAAGTATGGGTAGAGACATTACGAGTCCCATAGGAATGCCTGTGACTAGTTCATAGAGGAACAATTCATGACTTTCTTAGGGAAGACTAGGCTAAAGGTGGCTGATAGCTTAGGTGATTTTAGCTTGAATATTCTATTTGTTCCTTTTACTTTTCCAAAGACTTAATAATGATAAGGACAGTGAAGTCCCAAAGTAAGAGGCAAAGCCTTGCATAATTCACAGATAACTGGCCCAGTAAATGTGTCCCTATCACTGGATACATAAGTTGGAATTCTCTAGGTAGGGGACATAAAATCTGATAGGTTTTTAGCTAGGGTGAGTTCTGTGGCTTTTTGACAGAAGAATGCTTCTACGTATTTTCCTCACGCCCACAAATGTGTATACTAACAGATGTTCAATACCCATGAAGGGAGGAAACTGTAGGAAATCCATTTGGAGATGTTTAATGGACCTCTTAGGATGTGGTTCTCGTCCATGCTTCTCATTCTCTATTCTTCCTGCTTATATTGGTTACAAGAATAACATGAGCTGTCTATATCCTCTGCCGTCCTAGAAAAGTGTCTTCATCAGTACTTATTTTGTACCATGGACACAATTTGTCCCTACCATGATGGGTTGTCTAATGGAGAATCTTGACAAGTATGGATTTGCAGTTATCTGAAACTATCAGTGGCCACTCTGGCTTTGCCAGATTATATCCTCATGGATATGATAATCCAGTTGTTTCCAGTGTGGCTGTTCAGAATTGCAGGCCATTTTTTTTTTGTGCATTTATTATAGAATTCTTTAACATCTTCATGAATTTTTCTTTCTGTTCTTAAGAAATCTATGCATAAGGACTTTGGTCAGAGCAGCCTATATAGCATAATGATCTCTAGAGCATTTTTTCTACATTTTACAGTCTACTTGTGCTGTGGGCTTCTAACTTTCAGGCAGCAATTTCTTTAGATAGCATGAAAGCATCCAATAATTCATATACGTAGTAACCATTTACATAGAGGCACGTGAGGATAAGAAAGTTTTTTGTTTCCATAGTATTATAATGTCATGAATATTCCAAATATACATTGCCTATCAGTGTATATGTTCACCCTTTTAACTTTCAGCAACTTGACATGCCCTAGCAAGGGCCAGATTTTTGGCCACTTAATAACGGATATTTCTATTTAACAACTCTCCGTATTTCTGGTAAACTCCTGAATGATTTTGAAAAAAGTTTATTTATTTTCTAAGGCAAGTGGTTAAAGATCACTGCTACTGATTGTTTAAAAATATTGTTCATAATAACTATATTTTGTTTATACAACTATGATTTATGTTCATGTTTTACCTCACCTAACAATTATTCTTGACTTAGTTTTTCCTTTACCTGGCCCTAAATCTGCAACAATAAAACTGCCCAGATGTATTTTATGCCTATACTATCATTAGATTTCCTGGAATGATCACCAGGTAACATAAAACTTTGCTCCTTTGCCTTATAAATAGCAAGGATAAGAAAATAATTAGGTTTGTTTCAGCATTCTCCAAATTTAATTATCTCAAAATTATTTTGAAAAGTTTATGGTTTATCAAATTAAAGATGTATCCTCTCTGGGAGGCCGAGGCGGGTGTATAGCTCAAGGTCAGGAGTTCGAAACCAGCCTGACCAAGAGCGAGACCCCATCTCTACTAAAAATAGAAAGAAATTAATGGGCCAACTAAAAATATATAGAAAAAATTAGCCAGGCATGGTGGCACATGCCTGTAGTCCCAGCTACTTGGGAGGCTGAGGCAGAAGGATTGCTTGAGCTCAGGAGCTAGAGGCTGCTGTGAGCTAGGCTGACGCCACGGCACTCACCCTAGCCTGGGCAACAAAGTAAGACTCTGTCTCAAAAAAAAAAAAAAAAAAAAATAGAAAGAGGGAAGTATAGGAACACTTATAACCCCATCTTCCAAAATGGCAAGTTAAAACACCCTATAGGAAGTTGATGGATCAAAAAATAAAAGATTATCATTTAAAATTATAATGATAATAAAAGACTTTCAAAATAATATAAATATCAAATAATGACAGAGAGAGGGTAGAAAAAATGAGTGAAATTCTTATTTTTCATATAAAAAATCCACAGATGTTGTCTAAAATTGAAAAATCAAGGAAACAAAGTCTAAACATATTATTTAATCTATGGAAGTAACCACAAGAGAAGCTAAAAACAGAAATAGTGAAATAGTTTTTAAAGATTATCTCTGGACAGTAGGGCTGGGGATCACAAGAAAAGGGAAGAGGCAGGAGACTCATGGTTATTCATCATAAGCTCTCTATGGCTATTTCATTTGTTAGGATGTACAAATAATGCTCTGATAAAGATTGGCTGAAAAATCTGGAACTCTTCATTGTGGCTACGCAAACTATATAATCTTACCTTGATAACTGGTCAGACCTAACTGCCCACAGAGCATTCCTTCAACCAGACACAAAGCTAAAATGCCTAAGAAATTTAGAGACTATATAGTCTGTTTTTCTCATTTTACGGATTAAATTGACACCCAGAAAGGCCTAGTGAGTTACCCAAAGTCACATCTCTATTTGGTGGCAAAATCCAAACTTGAACCCACATCTCCTGCTTCCCAATCAAGTGTTCCATCTGCTCCATCACAGACCCACCCTTTGTACCGGAGCATGGTCGAACCATTATTTGCTTGGGCTCCTTAAATGTTATCCTATACTACTATGTTTATACTTTCAAGCCAAAATTTAGGTTTTACTATAGGTCTAGTGAATTCGTATTATAAAATATGTATATTGCATTGATTTGTCAAACTGTTCCTGGTCCCGCCAGCATACCTCTCGTTTTCTCCACCCTCAACCACACCATCACTGCCCTAGAGGATATACAGTAGCTACTTTGAGGACTGGTTCCCACAAACTGAGAGGCCTGATAGCATGATTCTCAGACACAGGCACAAATGCAGTTTATAAAGTTTCAAAAGCAGCCTTCTGTAAGCAGGAGAGCATTTAAATAATTTCATGTTCTTCTTCACTCATATTAAATGGTTTAACTAACTACCCACTCCCACTTTCAGCAGATGGAAAGGCAATGAAATTTTTTAAGTGGGGTAGCGGGGCAAGGAGCTGACCTTTTTAAGGAAAATGAAGAATTGGGCATACAATTTTTATGTTTGCATGCATTAAACCAATTTATAAAAATAAAAATTGAATTCTAAAAGGGATTAAAGTCTGTACAGATTATTATTAATATTTATATGAATTTAGGAACAAATTCAAAAATTTCAGAAAAACAACATGTAAAATGAGAAGCAGGCCAGTCACTGGAAATCATGTACATACAGAAGCATCAAGATCAAATAGCCAAAATCCTAGTGTCTAAAATATTTCCCATAAACTGTGCACAATTTATGAATAATATATTTATTGTCTCACTAATTTAAAATAAGTAATACCGAATGTTTCCTCGCACATGCTTTCTCACACATGAGCTTGGCATAAGGAAGTTTGTGGGGCAACAGCAACATTAATTAGTCAGCTGTGACAAAAGCAGGCTGAGCAGCAAGCCTAACACTCATTTCTTGGTTTACTTCCTGCATTTTACCCTCTTCGGTCAACTGCAAAAATGAGGAGTAAGAACACTGTTTGGTGGTGTCAGCTTGGAAAAACTCACAAAATCTCCATGAGTTTCTGTTTCATTTGCAAAACTGAGAACGATAATGCCTGCCTCACAGGGTGGTAATAGCAATAATAGCTATCATTTACTGACCCCTTACTATGTGCTAGGCACTTTTCTACACACTTCTACATGTATAATCTCATGCAGTCCTTACAACTCTATCAGGTATTATTACTATTCTAACTGACACACAGCTAGCTGTCCCTCAGTGTCTGTGGGGGATTGTTTCCAGGACTCTCCACAGACACCAAAATTGGCAGATGATTGAGTCCCTGATATAAAATGGTGTGGTATTTTATATACATACATCTTCCTATATACTTTAAATCATTTCTAGATTACGATAATACTTAATTCAATGTAAATGCTATGCATGTAGTTCTTATACTGTATTCATTTTTTATTTGTATTATTTTTTGTTGTATTGTTATATTTTATTGGGTTCCCCCCCACCAAATATTTTCAATCCATGGTTGGTTGAATCTGTGGATATGGAACCCACAGATATAAAGGACTACCAGTATACAAAGAATGGAATAAATATTAAAAAAGGGAAAAAGGCATCCCCTCTCCCCCCAAAATGAAAAACTAAAACAAAACATTTATCAGAGTCTCACTCTGTCACCCCAGGTAGAGTGCAGTGGCATCATTGCACTGTAACCTCAAACTCCTGGGCTCAAGCGATCCTCCTGCCTTAGCCTCCTGAGTAGCTGGGGCTATAGGTGCAGGCCACAATGCCTATTGATCTTTCTTTTTTTAGTAGAGATGGGTCTCACTCTTGCTCAGACTGGTCTCCAACTCCTGAGCTCAAGCCATCCTCCCGCCTCGGCCTCCCAGAGTGCTAGGATTATAGGCATGAGCCACTGGGCCTGGCCAAACAAAACAATTTTTAAAAAGAATGAAGACAGAGGACCACCCTAGCATATTATAGGTCAGGAGCAGGGGAATGAAATTCAAGTGTTCGAAGAAATTTGCATTACCCCTCTAGAGAATGAAAGTACCAAGTACATATGACTTTGATAAGTGATGGATGTTATAATTTCTAGGGCTACCACTAATAATAAAAGTGTAACTTCTAAACTAATAAGAAAAAAAATGAAAACTACAGATATGTGGGGCAGACTGTATGATAAAATAAGGTACAATGAGGTTAAGTAACTATTCTAAGGCAAATAGGAAGTGAATGGCAAAAACAATTTAAATCTTGGCAACATGCATAGCGCTTTACAGTTTATAAGACATTTCCACATTTTGAAAATTGTCAGTATTAAACTGAACAATATGAAATTGCCTTTCGAAAAAAAGCAATTTAAAAGTTGCTATACCAACTTTTAAAAATGTGGAAATGTCTTATAAACTGTAAAGCATTATAAAAGCTATTATTTTATGCAACAATAAATGGACCCACATTAAGAGTTATTAACACAATTGTAAAAATGGAAGTAGCATGATAGGGAGCAGAAAATAAATAGGGGAATCCATTCCAATTACACATCAATCAGTAAGCAACAGCCAATCAAAAAGTCTATTATACATACAGCCCAGGTTTCCATCTGCAGTCTCTGTATTATTGAGGGTTAACCTTCTGAACACAATGGAGACAATCTCAAGGCAACATCATTTTCCTCATGGTACTCCTCATCACCTGATATAATATTTGTTTATTTATCTTCTTTCTCATCCCACTATAAAGTAAGCTCAAGAAATCAAAGATTTTTCTGTTTTATCCAGTGCTTTATCCCTAGCACCTAGAACTGTTCAAGGCTTACAATAATCACTCAAATTCATTGTTGAATGAGTAAGAAATTAAAAACTTCCTAGACTACTTAGACAAGAAAACATAAATACATGAAATACATTTTAAGAAAAAGATAAATAGCACCCAGATATTTTATAATTTAACAACAAAACAAACCTTCTAAATAACAATAAGTAAAAATGGTTCCTACCTAAAAACACTCTAAAAAAGTGTCAGGAATCTAAATTTGAACTATGTCCACTCAAAGGTTAAAACCCCTATTTACTTTGTGAGTAAATTCACTAAAAAAAACTGTACCTTGAATTACTTACAAAATTAAATTTAGAACAACATATAATCAAAGTTACAGGTACAGTAGTAAGAAGGAAAAAATCACATTAGAATCCTAGATAAGCTAAGGATGTTACAGGAAAGTAAAAAGGCACACATTTCAAGACTAAAACAAAGGAAATTTAGAAAGCGGTTGAATATAAAACTAAAACAACTTTACCTAAAATTGGGAATAACAATTCCATTTTAGAATTTGTTTAACCTATAAAAGATACCTCTTAACTTAAAGGAGGAGGAAGGGAGAAATGCTACCCTAAGTTTCTAAAGAAATCTAAACCGCCTATATAACATATATACTTTATTTTCTGCTTAAAAAAAATCACCAAAATTTTCCCACAACTACCAAATGTTGCATCCGTTTAGAACAAAAGTATAGAGCACTGTAAAAGGAAGATAATTATTTATAAGAATAAAAAGTATTTTTCTCACTTCTACTTTCTCAGTGTGATCTTTGATAATACTCTCAAAAACAGAAGAGGAATAGCAAGCCATCAAATGTAATTTACCATACACATTTATCAGCAGCCACTTGGTCCTGGCCACAAAGGGTGTCCTGCAGCTGGTTGTCAAACCACCAAAAGCTGCTCGTCATCTACCTTTCTACTCTCTTAGAGAACTAAGCTCACTTGGGTCAAAACAAGTCAACTGCCTTTCTCACTAGCAGTAATGTGCTGGAATAAAAGTGTCAAGTATAATTCTGGCTGCCAAGATTTTCTTAAGAACAGACTTGTAACTATTAAAGGGGACATTAAATTAGAGCTATTGTCTAAAAAGACAATCTGCATCTGTAGCTTGATTGGGGTAACACTGAGGTCTTGATCTGTAGTCAAACCAGAGGAAAGGGAAGCAACCAGAAAAAGCAAAAAATATTCACAACCTCCCAAAAGAGTGAACTACTGAAAAGAAAGAAAAAAAAAAAGTGTGCCAGTAGCAATGTATAAATAAAACTAGAGTTATACTTTAGAACAGATTTCACGTGTTTCACAGTAGCTGGGGCCTGCAACAAGGAATATTAACTCTGACTTATAGTTACGAATCATTAGTACAGAGGAATACTACAGATGTCTTAAAGGATGAAGTAAACTTATGTGTATTGACACAGAAAAGTATCCACAATATACTGCTGGAAATTGGAAAAAACAGGTTATAAAATCTGTTAGAATGAGTGTGGTCTCATTTTAAAAAAAAGTATGGCTATGGTTATGGGAAAACAAAATTATCTAGAAAGATAGACTAAAACTGTTAACGTTTTTTGTCTATGCAGAATGGAATTACGATACTTGATTTGTTTTTTTGGTTTTTTGTTTTTTTTGAGACAGAGTCTCACCCTGTTGCCCGGGCTAGAGTGCCGTGGCATCAGCCTAGCTAACAGCAGCCTCAAACTCCTGGGCTCAAGCAATCCTTCTGCCTCAGCCTCCCAAGTAGCTAGGACTACAGGCATGCGCCACCATGCCTGGCTAACTTTTTTCTATGTATTTTTAGTTGGCCAATTAATTTCTTTCTATTTTTAGTAGAGACAGGGTCTCGCTCTTGCTCAGGTTGGTTTCGAACTCCTGACCTTCGATCCTCCTGCCTCGGCCTCCCAGAGTGCTAGGATTACAGGCGTGAGCCACCACACCTGGCCTGATTTCTGTTTTATAGATTTCTTTCTCCCTTTAAAATAATAAATTATGGGCTAGGCACAGTGGCTTACGCCTGTAATCCCAACGCCTTGAGAGGGAGACCGAGGTGGGAGTGTTGCTTGAGCCCAGCAGTTTGCAGTTGCACTGAGCTGTGAGCTCACTGTTGCAGTGAGCATTAATCATGCCACTGCACTCCAGCCTGGGCAACAGAGCAAGACCCTCTCTCTAGGAAAAAAAAAAAGAAAAAGAAAGAAGTATGTAATTCCTTTTATAATAGTGGTTATTCCCAGGTTTGGGAAAGAAAAGACAAATAGCATGCATGATGTGCTCTTCTCCCCTTCATCAAATGAAAACCTGAGGCCTCCAAATTCATGAAATCAGAAACACATATTATAGGCCGGGCGCGGTGGCTCACGCCTGAAATCCTAGCACTCTGGGAGGCCGAGGCGGGTGGATCGCTCAAAGTCAGGAGTTGAAAACCAGCCTAAGCAAGAGCGAGACCCTGTCTCTACTAAAAATAGAAAGAAATTAATTGGCTAACTAAAAATATATAGAAAAAATTAGCCGGGCATGGTGGCGCATGCCTGTAGTCCCAGCTGCCCGGGAGGCTGAGGCAGAAGGATCACTTGAGCCCAGGAGTTTCAGGTTGCTGTGAGCTAGGCTGATGCCACGGCACTCTAGCCCGGGCAACAAAATGAGACTCTGTCTCAAAAAACAAAACAAAACAAAAAAAACACATATTATAGACCATCAAAGCTGTCCGGTGTCCTCTGGGAGCCATTTCCGTTCGTTCTTTTTTTTTTTTTTTAAATTAGAGTGCTTTCTTCAAACAGAATTCCATGAGGAACCTCAAATTATATGATAAAAGTGGAATTTCTTCTATTGAGGGGGATGAGAAGTAGAGAGCTATCGCCATTCATCCTCCTCACCTCCTGCAGTACTCTAAGGCTACTTAGAACTCCAAAGCGCAAGTAGAAAGCCCTGATTAATGGAACTATTTCACTGTGTAGCTGGGAAACTGAGGTCCAAGGATCACCCTCCTATTAAGGCCTCTGCCTTCCTGACTGGCCGATGGGGTTTTTTTTTTACCTACTAGGCATTATAGACACAGTATCTGGGACGAGCAAGCTTTTCAAATATATACAAAAAGTTTAAGAGAAAACTGCAAAAACACATGAATTGGCTCCAAAATAACAAAAGAATTACTGCATAATTAAAATTAATGTATAATTAAATGTCAAAAAGAAAAAAAAGAAACATAATGGTTCTTGAAGTTCAACGACTCAAGCATACCACACTCCCTGGTGCCTTTGCAAATATATGTTTTTCTATTGCCTGAAGTTCATGTTTAGCCATACATGCCCACCAAATTAAAACAAGCTGGAATCAGCCACTGAAAAAAAAAGTGGAAGAAAAGCAGTAGCAAAGGCACAGTTTTTGAAATTGAAAAGAGACAAAAAAAAGGGTATGTTTTTGGGAGGTGCTGTGTTTTTTTAGGGTGGAGGAGGTTTAAGTATCTTTTTTTTCTGGAAGACTCAGACCCAAGTAACCTTGGATATGAGCTCCCAGAAAAGATATGTTGATCAAATAGGTAGATATCTAGAGATGCCAGGGATAGTGATGTCTGGCCCTTGTGTGTAAAGTCAAATTTCAAAAAGATGCCAATAGCTTAGGTTAATGAGTATAATCTAACAGGATAAGTTTTCATAAACATAAACATATCGTTCTAAACTTTGTTCTAAAAAAAATCCATTGCAAAAAACAGGATGATGGAGACTTGTATCATCACAGAAAAAAAAAAGGTTCAGAAGTACTGGTTCACAGTAAACAGTATGGAAAAAAATCATCATATAACAAGCAACATATGCACTATGTGAATAATGTCCACACCTGTATTTAGTGCTGGGTATTTTACTTTTTAAAAATATAGAAAAACTCCATTACATTTCATTGGGACTAGAAAAAGGCCTAATGTTATAAGGAATAGTTAGAAAAACAGAGGTGTTTAAATCTAGAGAAAGACTTTAGGAAAGGGATCTCTCATTAAATATTAAAGGACTTTTATGAGGAAGAGGAATCAGACATAGTATGTGACCTTAATAATAAAAATTAGATGAGAAGTTAAGATAGGGTAGAATTCTGGTCAATAGACCATTTTTCTAACAAGGATATGAAGACAGAATAGGCTGTCAGGAAGCAGTTAGTTCTCCCATCACTAGCTGTCTTAGTGCAAATCCTGGACCACCACTTGGGGGCACTGGAGAAGTGGGCCTTGCATGCATCCTGGCTCAAGCTAGCACGCAAAGTAAGGTATCAAAAAAAGATTTCATCCCAGGAGATTCTGGACCATGGGGTCCACAGATGTGTATTGGGAAGACTGACTAAGGTCATTTGGATACATACTCCAGATAAGACTTGACACAGCCCTTGCCACTCACCTATTGGAAGAATATTATCTTTTGATCTATAATTCTGCTACAGTTGAGGCTATGTACAATTAATTGCACATACGGAATTACACACATAGTATAAAACTAGCCCTAAGCAAAGCCTTGGTCCTCTTTTAAGAGCTGTAACAGTAGAAGCTGAAGGGCTTTCTTGGAGAAATGCAAGAAAAAAGCAAAACTCTTCTAATATATCTTAAAGCATTTATACAGTTTCCCTATTATTAATAAACTGCAAAGGAAAGCAGATTTTATTAATGTACTGCTCTCCTATTCTCATCTCTGAAGATTATACTGTATATAGTAAAACTGTATATAGTGTATACTGTACATAGTGAAACTAATGATCCAACAACACCTTACTTAATTCTGCAGTTTCAACCACCCATAATATAGCCAAGAGACCCTAGGAAAGGACTTCAGTTTTGTTTATTTTGTCTTTTAAATTTGAACACTGTTCTAATAAGTGTAGTCCTCTGATTTTTCAGGCCAAAGCAGGAAAAGTGGTAGAGCAAGATAAAGAGAGTAAGAGCAATAAGGAAGAAGAAAAAAAGATAAAAGAGAAAGCAGACAAGAACAAGCAAAGTACAACCAGCTGGTATTATTTATGTAAAGACAACCAGCCCTACAGACTTCAGTTGCTTGTAAGGGCATTATCCTATCACAGGGCAAGCATTCCTTTACATACCTGAATAATATGTTTTCGAAAAAAGCATGAGCAACCTAAAAATACATACATCAGCCACTATGGAAAGCTGTCAGTCTTCTAAAACTAAATATATTCTTACCATATGATCCAACAATGGCACTCAAAGTATGTTGAAAACGTACATCCATACAAAGATCAGCACACAAATAAAGATTTATAGCAGCTTTATTCATAATTGTTAAATCTGGGAAGCAACCAAGATGTCCTTCAGCAGGTGAATGGATAACCTGTGGTACATCCATACAGTGGAATATTATTCAGCATTAAAAAGAAATGAGCCATCCAGCTATGAAAAAACATAGAGAAAACTTAAATGCATATTACTAAGTGAAAGAAGCCGATATGAAAAAGCTACATATGTATGATTCGAACCATATGACATTCTAGAAAAGGCAAAACTATAGAGATAGTAAAAATATCAGTGATTAGGCCGGGCACGGTGGCTCACTCCTGTAATCCTAGCACTCTGGGAGGCCGAGGCAGGAGGATTGCTCAAGGTCAGGAGTTCAAAACCAGCCTGAGCAAGAGTGAGACCCCGTCTCTACTAAAAATAGAAAGAAGTTAATTGGCTAACTAAAAATATATAGAAAAAAAAAAATTAGCCGGGCATGGTGACGCATGCCTGTAGTCCCAGCTACTTGGGAGGCTGAGACAGGAGGATCACTTGAGCCCCTGAGTCTGAGGTTGCTGTGAGCTAGGCTGACGCCATGGCACTCTAGCCGGGGCAACAGAGTGAGACTCTGTCTCAAAAAAAAAAAAAATATCAGTGATTGCCAGGGGTTAGGGAGAAGTGAGGAAAAGAGGGAGCACAGGAGACTTTTAGAGCAGTGAAACCATTCTGTATGACACTGCAATAGAGGATACATCATTACACATTTGTCAAAACCCATAGACTGTAGAACACAAATAATTAATGCTAATATAAACTATGGACTTTAACTGATAATGGTTCATCAACTATAACAAATTTACCACATTGAAGCAACACGTTAATGAAGGAAGCTGGGCATGGGGGAGTAGACGATAACTCTCCATACTTTCCATCCAATTTTTCTATAAACTTAAAACTTCTCTAAAAATAATGTATACTATTTTAAAAATACATATGTAAAAAATTAATGATCCCATAAGAAATCATGGTAAAGGTGGGGTAAAGAGATTTTCAGGCACAGTTAGGAACTCCCCTAATGTAAGTCGACATAGCCTATAATTATATCATGCTGAATACTTGCATAGTGTCATAGTTTATATAAGTATAAAATATACAGCTATATTTTAGTTTACATATAAATATATTTATTCTAAAATACAGTTTATATGTAATATATGCATCATTTAGAGGTAATAATTGTGTGATTATATAGTACTGAATACATTTGAACATAAACGATGAGTGGTGTTGGGAAAAGACAGAAATCAGGAGGGTGGATCAGCTTCATCCAATGAAGAGACTACGTTGCTGGTGGAGCTTTCCAACTACTACCAATAGTGAGAGAAAGGCCTTAGACTGTATCTTCTTCATTTTAAACAATGGTTTGGTGGAGCTCTTGTTTGCCAACAGTAGCCTATGATGGCACTTGTCTCAAATTGTTTGTCATGCTCTTCCTGCTCCCTCCCTGCAGTGGCATGCTAATAAAGCTCTAACTAAAAAGTGCGTAAGAGTTCAAAGGCACTTAGGACAAAAGAAGTCCAATACAGTCCAGTAATCAGTGCTTTCCACAGTAACACTGAGTTGCTAAGAAAAGATAAAACTATATAAGCAGTACATAGTATTCTGGATAATCAGCATAGAAATAACTCACTGTAGATAGTTAAAACCAAAATAGTATCTAATGTTTAAAGAGATAAGCATCATCTATCTGGTAAATCTGTTTACTAGAAAAATTTCTCATATAAATATAAAAACACACTAAACAATATGACCTAACTCTTCCCAGATGCCACTTATACAGTGTTTCCATACTAAAAAATACGCCATTAATATTTGGCATACGCAGTAAATTTACCAGGTGTATCTGATATGTAATGCTCATTCATTTTTTTTTTTCCTTTTTCAACTAAGAATCAACTAAAATGAGATTATAGCCTTTATGTAGCTGTTTTGCAATTTTATGTAGTCCATAAAACTGGGTCCTTTTTATATTAATAGTAAAGGATACCAAAAAATATAAACACATAAGTGAGAAGAGAGAAAGCAAAGGAAAAAAACAAAATATTAACTGTGGCATCTCTGGAGGGCTGGGTTACAAATTTTTATAGTCTTAATACTTTATTTTTTAAATACCCTACAAAAAACATATACTGATTTCACAGTCTCTTATATCAAATATTCTACAGCATTTAAAATGAGTAAACTATAACTGCATATATCCATAAAGTTTAACCCCTTATACAAAGTTTAAACACTTACAAAACAATATTTTTTTTTTCCTATGGATACATACACATTTCGGGAAGGCTGTAAAAATGCAGAGAAATAAATAAATACCAAATTGAGAGTAATGGTCACAGCAGGAAGGGAGGGGATAAGGAATAAGGAAGCGTTACCCAGAAGGCTTCAACAATAATATCTGTGATGTTTTATTACTTAAGCTGGGTATTAGGTATGTGGTATTTATTACATTGTTCTATACCTTTTTCATACCTGAAGTATTTCAAAAATTTTGAAAAGTAGCAACAATTGGAGTCATACCAAAAATAGTAGGACTTAACCCTTACACTACTTAAATGAGATACGGTAATGGAGGAATCAAAGATAAACGTATCTTTTATAATGAGAAAATTCTTTGGAAAATTTAAAGCAGGAGTTCTGAAGGTGGGCAGTCATGTACATATTTATAATCCAATAGCAACCTGAAATCTGTATTTCACAAAATATATGTAGCAAACATCCCAATCTGTGCCTTACACAGATTGAGCTCAAAATTAAATCTGTCCAGTAAACGTAATACATACATTATTTTGAATACGCTCTTATTTTACATTTTCACTTACAACTCTATCTGATAGCAGACTTTTTACTTTGGTCAGTTTTAAATGGTATTTAGTCTTTTAAGGATGTCATAAAAATAAGATTAATTTCTGACTGGTATTTTCTAGCTTGATGATTAAAATGGTTCCTAACCATTCCTGGTTATCAGTTGGATTTAGTTTATCATCTTATGACATGCTATGGAGCAAAGAGGTAGAGAAAGTCCAAGGAAACACTGAATAGGCTTCTCCTGAAAAATCGAGTTCCTGAGGAAGATTCAAAAACATTCAAGGATGTTCCTTGGTGTCCTGCTACAGTCTCACTCAACTTTATGAAAAACAATTAAGCAAATTAATACAAGAAAGCTCATGAAAATGCCCCACATAAAGGCAGAACAAATACTGTATCAACTTCATCAAGTTATAATATTTTTTGTAACATAAAAAATTTTGCTCAAAACAAAATATGAGTGTTTAATTTATTGGTACTCAGCATTTGATATTGATTTTAAATCAATTTAGGACAAAAAGGAGGTTAAATTTCAAAATTCCTACAAAATAATGTTTTAACATAAAAATAGCTTAAAGTTATTCCAAGTATCTGAAATGATCAATCTCTTCATTAATTTACTTCCTTTAAATGACTAGAAAACTAATATTCTTTAATGCAAAGCCCTCAATTTTATACTTTAATTTCTATGAGGATGAAATAATGTGACAATTTACCCTGTGCAGTCACTTTTTCAGGAAGCAGCCTCTTCAAGTCCAAAGAATATCAAGATTTATAGAAAACAAAGGTTTCCTCGGACCAACTCCCCCCAAAACCAAAATAAAACAAGAAGCCCAATATATTGTTTAGAAATCAGAAGAACAACAAAATATATTTCTTAACTCACTATGGAAAATGAGAATGATTTGTTTTTAACATTCACCTTCATTAATCCCTTTTGAAAAGACTTTACTAGAAGCAGAGACCTATTGAAATTTAAATTGCATGTTTGCTTTTCAGAGGGGATCCATCCTACTTGAGGATCCTCTCTTAGACCACTACAATTTAAAGACCCCAGAAATAGAGGACTCGGTCAAAAGAAGCCTAGCAAGGCTCAAATTGTTAGCTCTGCAGGTACTATCACCTTACATTTAATTCTTTTATTTCATCATTTGCATTTACCAAGTGTATACCATCTACGTTATATTTGTTCACCCTATTCTCACAAATGTCTGGGGAAAGCTGCCTAATCAAGACTGCCTAGATGGATTCAAGACTGCTCACATAATTTTACTCACCGAGTTTTGTCCTGTTTAAATGTCAGCATATCACATTCAATAAACAAATATTCTTTGAGCACCTTTTCTGTGTAAAGTTCTGGACCAGGAACTGAAAGGGGACATCAGAATGATTAGTTAAACCCTCGAACAGCTTAATAGCAGTACTTCTCAAAATGAACCATGAAACCCCGGGGGTCCCTGAGATTCTTTTCAATAAATCAATGAGGTCAAAACTATTTCATAATAACTAAGATACTGTTTGTCTTTTTTCAGTGTTTTTATATTTACACTCAGGATGCAACAGCAATGGTCGGGTAAAAATACTGATACTTAGCACAACTTAAGGTAATGCCACAAAACTGTACTAGTAGTTATTACATTCTTCACCTTCATATACTCACAGTAAAAGGGGGGGGCAATTTTATTTAAGAATGTGCATGATGAAAGAGTAAAAAATATTAATTTTATTAAATCTTCACCTTTGAGTTCATGTCTTTTTACTATTCTGTGTAAGGAATGGAAAGTATGCATAAGGCTTCTGTTGCATTTGGAAGTTTATGGCTGTCTTGACAAACACGTATACCATGCTTTATGTTGCAAGTTGAACTGGCTGCTTTTTTTCACAATGCCATTTTTACTTGAAAAAGTAACTGATAAACTACATGGTTATTCAAATCTGGATAGTTGAGAGACATTTGTTCAAAAATTAAAAGTGAGCCTATCACTTCAAGGAAAACAACAGATGATATTTGTTGCCAATGATGAAATTTGATGTTTCAAATGATAATTAGAATTTTAGAAAACTTGTATCTGCCGCAGTGAGCTTGATAGTTTTCAATTACTTAAAAGTCTTTTCTGACCAGATCAGTGGTGATGTTAAGGAATGTGATTTTTGTGTCAACATTTGGAAGATCTGCATAACTGGGTGAATTATACAGTTAAAAAGATCCAGTTAAAGTACATGATAAACCAACAGATGTTAACATAACAGAGTACAATTATGCCTTCAGATAATAATTGAAATTCACCTGTAAGAAACTACCATTGCCAAGTTTTAGTATAACATCAAAGAACATCCACAATTATATGAAAAGGCTCTTAAAATACTCTTCCCACTTCCAACTACATATTTGGTATGAAACCAGATCTTCTTTAACCAAAGCAAATACACTGCAGCAGACTGAGGCAAAAGCAAATGTGAGGCTCCAGCTGTCTTCTCTTAAGCCAGACATTAAAGAGATTTGCAAACACCAAAAAATACCACTCTTCTTACTAAGTTGTCTTTTGTTTTGGAAAATATTATTTTTCATAAAAATACATCTTTTTAACAGGTAGTGGGTTTACTATGATTGTTTTAAATTAATAAACATTATAAAATGTTCTGGTTTAGTTTCTGATATAGTAAATATTAAAAGTTATAACCCACATAAACAAAAGCTCTTTGCAGTCCCCAGTAATTTTTAAGACAGTAAAGAGTCTCAAAGACCGAAGATTAAGAACCACTGGCTTATCATATAAGAGAGAAAAAAACCCACAAATAATAATCCAAGGTAGAATGTGATGATTGTCATAGCCTTTCCATTCCTGGCATTCCAGCTCTTCCTAAACTAGACCTGTGCTCTTTACCAGGCTCTTGAAATAATTTATTTAGCACTGCTGTCAATATAATCAAAATGAGTAAGTTATTTAGCAAGCATGAAAAGGGCCCAAGCTAATGTGTTGAACAAATTTCAATTGATGGGTTTTTCTTTACTGGTTTTGTAAATAAATGACCTAAATTAAAATTGTTTTTTATTTCCTTGTTATAAACTGAGTGAGGCCAGCCGTGGTGGCTCACACCTGTGATCCTAGCATTCTGGGAGGCCGAGGCAAGTGGATCATTTGAGCTCAGGAGTTCGAGACCAGCCTGGGCAAGAGCAAGATCCTGTCTCTACTAAAAAAAAAAAAAATAGAAAGCCCGGGCGGGCTACAGTGCAGTGGCATCCTCTTAACTCACTGCAACCTGAAACTCCTGGGCTCAAGCAATCCTCCTGCCTCAGCCTCTTGAGTAGCTGGGACTATAGGTGTGCACCACCACACCTGGCTAATTTTTCTACTTTTTGTAGAGATGGAGCCTCACTCTTGTTCAGGCTTGTCTTGAACTCCTAGGCCTCAAGTGATCCTCCCGCCTTGGCCTCCCAAAGTGCTAGGATTACAAAAATGAGCCACCACACCTGACCAGGACTATATAATAGTCAACTCTCTTGGAAATGCATCCCACACAATCAGATTAATAATGTAAAGCTATGGAATTTGGTTCCCTCTCAACACTAGGGCAAACAACTTGAAATCCTACATCGATCTTGAGGATTAAGATATAAAATATGTTATGTCTTTATAAAAGCACTTTCTAGAGGACCGTATGCTATCATTTGTGTTTTTTAAAAAGCAGGGACATATATACACATTTTTGCTTAGCCTACCTAGAAGAATACGTAAGAAACTGGTAGTGGTGATGGTTTCCAGAAAGGGAAATTGTGCAAGAGAAACTCACTTTTCACTGTATTCCCTTTTATGTTATTTGACCTCTTAACCATGTGCACATAATATTCCAAACTAGATGTTCGTAAAATACCATTTCACCTATTTCTCTAGTCTTTTATCTTGAATGCAAATTAAAAAAAATACTAGATGTGAAAAATCATTAGATGCATATTTGTTACATTGCAATGGATACACATCTCACATCTGACAAAAGCATCAAAAGTAAGCTGTCCATCAACCTGGAAGTGATCACCATTGATTACCTGAAGTAGTACCTGATTACAGAAGGAGAATCTAGATACTGTCCATCTGCCCAACATAATTAATATAGTTGCTCCTTCAATGGTATTAATAATGCTCCCTTTTTATATTCATCACAGCATTTGTTTTAAGAATTATTCTCTGAATAGCACCAAAGTAGGTAAGTTTAAATACTCCTTTAAATCACACAGCAACATTAAATTCAGCATTGATTGACCTCCTACCATGCACTGGGCACTACAATTTGATAATGTAACACTTGTAACACACAATATAACATGACAGCATGCACTTAGATCTAAACACCTAACCATGTAATATAGGTTTAACCACCAATGAAAAAGATTTGGGGGTTTTAACTAACTTTAATGAGCCAACCTTATAATGTGGCTACAGATAAACCTAATTCAAATTTGGGCTATATCGTAGTTGGCTAAATGGTGTCCAGAACACAGAAAAATCAGAGCCACTGTAGTCTGTATTTATCAGACCAATCCTACAGCTCGTGCTGGTTTCCAGACCACACATGCTACCCAGGGACCATGACAAAGTGCAATAGGATCAGGGTAGTTTTGTATGTGGAAGGCAACATGTAATGAGTTAGCTACCACATGCCAAGCACTTCACATGAATTTTCCTTGTAGCTTCAAAATCAGGGATAAAAGCATTATTATTCCTGTCTAAAATTAAGGAGATTCAGACTCAGGTTAAGTTATATGCTCAAGGTTGCAAAGGTAGTAAGTGGCATTATCAGCATTTAAGCCTAGAGCCCCTAAACGGGTTGAATGATGGCTCCCAAAAAGATAGGTCCATGCCCTAATCATTGGAATCTGTGAATGTTACCTTACTTGAAAAAAGGGTCTTTGCAGATGTAACTAAATTAAGGATCTTGATATGAGATCATCCTGCATTTTCTAGGTGGGTCTTAATTCCAGTGGCAAGCATCCTTCTAAGCATGAAGCACATAGAGATGGCACAGACAGCAGAGGAGACAACATGACCATGAAGGCAGAAAGTAGAGGAGTGATGTAAACACAAGTCAAGGAATGCCACCAAAAGCTGGAAGAGGCAAAAAACAGAATCTCCCCTAGATCCTACCAAGAACACAGTCCTATGGACACCTTGCTTCTGGATTTCTGGCCTCTAGAACTATGAGAGAATAAATTGCTATTGTTTTAAACCACTAAGTTTGTGCTTATTTGTTATAGCAGTCCTAGGAAACTAATACAGTCCCCAAACTCTATCTTTCCAGCATACCCTATTACCTTCCCAAGAGGCTTCATGAAGGATCTAGGGATAATTAAACTACATTAGAGACAACTCAGAGACTACAAAGAAAACAGACACTATACTTGTTTTTGGAAGCCCTAGAGAACAGAAGACCAGTAGGTAAAAGTTCCAGGGAGAAATTTCAGTTGAAATTAAACTTTCTAACCATCTAAATGTCTTAAACACTAACCAGAGTTTTGATAGGTAGTTAAGTTTCCTATCATTCCATGTGTTCAAGAAGAGATTGATGACTTAAACTTTGGGGAGAGAGCTGGCTTAGATCATTTAGAATCTCTTCCCACTCTGAGTTCCCAAAATTATAAAATGTTAGATGGCACTACAAAAGCATACTTAAGGTAAAATATTACAAATGAGTTTTGCAAGATCTCTACAATCAAATAAATGCTGACCACTTGTGTCAGGCACTGTCCTTGGTAATGAATACAAACACAGTTATCTACTCTCGTGAAGCTTACAACACAGCACTCTAGCCAACAGAGCCAGATCCTGTCTCAAAAAAAAAAAAAAAAATCCAGAGATGCTCAAGTCCCTTACAGGTGGCCCTCCATATCCTCAGGTTTCACACCCATGGACCAAAAAATACTATACCACTTATTTGGTTACAAAATGGATTTCTTCTGAATGAAGAAAATCC
>CAUYPO010114187.1:0-15133 GCA_963574435.1 Cheirogaleus major
ATGTCAGCCAAATGGCAGAATAGGAGGTCCCAGTTTTCACTCTCTCCCATAAAAAAATCAGCTAGAACTATCCCCAGAAAAAAACACCTTATTCCCCAAATACAGGAATAAGTCTGAATCACCTGCATGTTTCACAGAACTGAATAAAAATCTGCGTTGAAAGGGGAATGTGGTTGAATGTGTTGCCCCTCTCCCTCCAAGTCAGCACATCATACGGAGAGGATTCCCCAGGGATCAAGGTTTCTTCAGTGGGAAAAGAGAACCAGGGAGGTAGACAGCCAGCTTTCCTAGCATTCTGAGATGCTTCACAGGAAGCCCACTCTGTTCTTACCTCACAGAGAATGGGCAATATAGGGGGAAACTGTGCAGCTAGATTATGTGGAGTCAGGTAGAAACAAAGCAGGGAGGCAGAGCCCACAGAGACCAATACACAGATTTTAGTGAAAGCTCAGTGTACCTGCCAGCAGCAGTGCTCGATCAGAGGTACTAGCTAACAGTATAACTCACCTGCAAAGCTGCAATGGTCACTCCCAGAAGAGGTAGGAAGAGCTACCTGGCTTGAATCCCTAGACAGGTAGCCTTCAGGCCTTACCCCAGGGCCCCACCCAAGGGAGAAAGGTAAATCTCAATCATGTACTTCTACTGATATAGTGGTTGGTCCATCCATCCTGATCCACTTAACCTCAGGGGCTCTACTGTAATTCTGTCCAACTGCTGAACTCAAAAAACAGTACCTTGTGGCCAGGGAATATACCCTGTGGCCCAGCTGGATGAGAGGTAATTGCAGTGCCCATACAACAGCTCAGCATAACAGCAAAGCTCAACCAGAAATCTTGTTGGATAGAAGAGCCTAGCTAACTGCTCTACCTGAATTCAGAGCAAAGGCAGCAGCTCAGCCTTCTAGAGAACCTGAAAGCAAGTTCTGTCTGCTCAGGGTCATTACCAGGTAATCCATCTAGAACCATAGTCTAGACTAACTGGTGAAGGTCTATCCTTGCCAAGAAACTTCTGCAAAAGCCAGAAAAGGTAGTAGCTATTGCCACAAATGTGTAAACATCAACAAAAGGAAATAAGGATTACAAAAACTCAGGAAATCATGATACCTTCCCCAATAAAAACTAAAATAGCCCCAGCAATAGGCTCTAAAGAAAGGCAGATCTATAAAAAGACAGAAAAAGAATTCAGAATAACCCACTGATGTGTGATCATCTTTCAGGTACCTTTCTGTATATTCCTTTAATTAGAGAAACTGGACTTTTTAAATTGACAATTTGTATTTCTTTCTTCCTCTCTATTTTTGGATGTATTTATTCTTGTTTATGATCTTAGTTTTCTATTAGAATTTTTTTTCTTATTGATTGGTAAGAACTCTACAAATATGTAAGTTTATTAACCTCCTGTATATCATCTATGTTGCATATATTTTCCTCATTTTCTTGGGTACCTTTTAATTTCACTTAAAATTCTTTTTTATGTTTGAGACTCAAGAGCATTAAATGTTATGGAATCAAAAAAAGGTTCAGTGACCTCTAAGAATATGTAGATTAAAAAAGTAAATGAAATTTGGAAAATAATAAACAACAAAAGTTTGATAAAACAATAAAAAGACAACACATAAAAAAAGAAATTTCAGAGATGCAGTGACTGAACTAAAAAAAATGCAAAAGAAAGCTTCAACAGCCAGCTCAATGAAGTTGAAAAAAGAATCAGTGAATTCAAAGACAGAACATTATAAATTACCCAATCGGAGAAACAAAAAGAAAAAAGAATGAAAAAAGTCTATAGGAATTATGGGACACCATCAAGAGACCTAACTTATGCATAACAGGCATATGAAAAGGAGAAGAAAGAGAAAAAGGGCCAGAAGGAATTTAAAAATAATGGAAAAATACTTCCCTAGTCTGAGAAAAGAAGCCAACATCGAGGCACAGGAAACACAGAAGTCACCTATTAAATTGAACCCAAAGAGGAGTTCACCAAGACATATAATAATCAAATTATCAAAAATCAAAGACAAAGTTCTGAGAGCAGCAAGAGATAAGAAATACATCACATATATCAAACCATGTTGAAAAACTGAAAACAGGAAAAGAAAAAAAGAAATACATCACGTATAAAGGAGCCCCAATATGACTATTAGTGGACTTCTCAGCAGAAGCCCCTATAGGCCAGAAGAGAGTGGGATGATATATTCAAAGTACTAAATTAAGAAAAACCCCTGCCAACCAAGAATGCTTTATCCATTTATTTCTGCTGCCATCTTGGTTCCATGTTCCCTGCACAAAACGTCTGGTGAAGCCATAGAAACCATCTCTGCCACAGAGCAGGAGTAGCCACTGCCCCAGGTTAAGGCAGGATCGGGAACAGAATCTGACAGTGATGAACTAACTAGTACTAGAGCTCGAGGAACAAGATTTCACACAGGCAACCACACAACAAGTTCCGTTGTCAGCAGCAGCTGAAATTGATGAAGAATCCATCAGTCAAGCAAACCAGTCACAGTGAAAAGAAGGCACCAAAGGCTATGTCTAAACTGGATCTTTGGCAGATTACGGGGGTTATAGTCTGGACAGAGTCACTATCCAGAAATCTAAGAATATTCTCTTTGTCATCAAATAGAATGATATCTACAAGAACTCGGCTTCAGATACTTACATGGTTTTTGCAGAAGCCAAGACTGAAGCTTTATTTCAGTAAGCACAGCTATCAGATGCTGAGAAATCCAAAGTTCACTGTGAATCTGTTTCAAACATTCAAGAAAACACACAGACTCTGATTGTGTAAGAGAAGAGTGGAGAGAAAGAGGTTGATGAAACAGGTATGAAAGTTAAGGACATAGAGTTGGTCATGTCACAAGCAAATGTGTCCAGAACAAAGGGAGGGCAAGCCCTGAAGAACAACAGTAATGATATTGTAAATGCTATTATAGAATTAATAATGTAACCATCTGAAAATAAGGACTTTTTGGTGTTTTAAAAGAGTAACTGCAGCTTAGTCTGCAATTTGTACTGTTTTTATTATTAATAATGTTATGAGTTCTTGTTGGATGAAAAGAATACTTTATCCAGCAAAGCTCTATTTCAGAAATGAGGAAGAAATAAAAACTTTCCCAGATAAACAAAAGCTAAGGGAGTTCATCACCACTTTACCTGTCTTACAGGAATTGCTAAAGAGAGTTATTTAAATTGAAACAAAAGGTTGCTAATTAATAACATAAAATTTATAAAAGCACAAAATCTAATGGTATAAGTAATACAGAGCAATAATCATAATATTCTAGAACTGTAACAGTGGTGTGTAATTTTATCTCTAGTATTAGGGTTAAAGAAAAATTATAAATAAACTTGTTGACTATTAAACTTATTAATCAATTTATTAGCTATATGTAAAATAAATAGTCAAGAAATATATATATATTAAAAATGATGCAAATTTAAACATCAAAAGCATAAAATATGTGTGTGTGTGTAGGGAAGTAAAAGTGTAGAATTGTTGTATGCAATAAAAGTTAAGATGCTATCAGCTTGAAATAGACTGTTATAAGATGTCCTATGTAGCCTCATGGTAGTCAAAAAGCAAAAAAATCTAAAAGAGATGTACAAAACACAATTAGAAAAGATTAAAAACATATCACCATAGAAAATCATCAAGCCATAAAGGAAAACAGCAAGAGAGGAAGAAAAAAACAAAGTATTTTCGACACAACCAGAAAAGAATTAACAAAATGGTATTAGTAAGTTCTTACCTAGCAATAATTATCTTGAATGTACATGGATTAAATTCTACAATCAAAAGACACAGGGTAAATAAATGAATAAAATAAGACTCAATTATATGCTGCCTACAAGAGACTCACTTCACTTTTTTTAAGGACACACATAGACTGAAAGTGAGGGGATGGAAAAAAATATTCCACACAAAAGGAAACCAAAAGACAGCAGGGGTAGCAATACATCAGACAAAACAGACTTTAAGTCAAAAACTCTAAAAAGAGCTGGGCATGGTGGTTCATGCCCAGCACTTTGTGGGGCTGAGGTAGGAGAATTGCTTGAGACCAGGAGGTTGAGACAAGCTCGGGCAACACAGAAAGATCCTGTCTCTACAAAAAATAGAAAAATTAGCAGGGCATAATGGCACATGCCTAAATTCCCAGCTACTGAGGAGGCTGAGCCTCATCACTTGAGTCTTGGAGTTTGAGGTTGCAGTAAATTCTGATGACACCACTACACTCTAGCTTGGGTGACAGAGTGAGACCCTATCTCAAAAAGAAAAAAAAAAAACTGTAAAAAGAGAAAAAGCATGCCATTCTATAATGACAGAGGGGTCACTTCATCAAGTGAATATAATAATTATAAGTATATGTGCACCCAATGGTGGAGAACCTAAATATATAAAGCAAATATTAAAGGATCTGAAGGGAGAAATAGATTACATTACAATAATAGTAGGGAACTTCAATACATCACTTTCAATATTAGACAGATCATCCAGACAGAAAATTAATAAGGAAACACTGGACTTGAACAACTCTTTAGACTAAATGGACTTAACAGACATATACAGAACCTTCCACCCAAAAACAACAACAGAATACACATTTTTTTCAAGAGCACATGGTATAGTCTCTACCATAGATCATATATTAGACCATAAGACATGTCTTAGCAAATTCAAGAAGACAGAAATAATATCAAATTTTTTTCAACCACAATGGTATGAAACTAGGAATTAATAACAGGAGGAATTTCAGAAAATTAACAAATACATAAAAATTAAATAACATGTTACTAAACAATCAAGGCCAATTAAGAAATTAAAAGGGAAATTAAAATTATCCTGAGACAAATGAAACTGTAAATACAACATATCAAAACTTGTAGGATGCAGTAAAAGCTGTACTAAGAGAAAATCTAGACATTTATGTCTACATCAAAAAGAAGAAAAAATGCAAATAAATAATCTAAATTACATTCAAGGAAATAGTAAAAGAACAACAAAACTAAGCCCAATGCCAGCAGGAGGAAAGAAATAATAAAGAACAGAGCAGAAATAAATGAAATGGAGACTAGAAAAACAATACAAAAGATTAATTAAATTAAAAGTTGGGTTTTGAAAAAACAAAATCAACAAACCTTTAACTAGACTAACCAAGAAAAAAGAGAAAAGACTCAAATAAAATCAGAAGTGAAAGTGGAGACATTAAACTGACATTACAGAAATACAAAGAATCATAAGAGACTATTATGAGCAATTATATGCTAAAAATGGAATAATCTATAAGAAATGGATAAATTCCTAGACACATACACCCACATACACCCTACTAAGACTGAATCATGAAGAAATACAAAATCTGAACAGATCAACAATAGAGTGAGGAGATTGAATCAGCAATAAAATGTCTCCCATTGCTATGGTATAGATATGGTTGGTTTGTTCCCAACAAAACTCATGTTGAAATCTGATCCCCAATGTGGTGGTGTTGGGAGGTGGGGTCTAGTGGGAGATGTTTAGGTTATGGGGGCAGATCCATCATGAATGGCTTGGTGTCTTCTTGTGGTAGTGAGAGAGTTCTTGCTCTTATGAGACTGGATTAGCTCTCAGGGGAATAGATTGGTTCCCATGAGAGTGGGTTTTTATAAAGACAGGATGGCCCTCAGGTTTCCCCCCTTTCCCATGTGTCTGCTTCTCCTTTGACCTTCTCTACCATGTTGTGATGCAGCACAGCAGAAGCCTGGGCATGCCCTTGGACTTCTCAGTCTATATAACCATGAGTTAAATAAATCTCTTTTTTACAAATTCCCCAGTCTCAGATATGCTTTTATAGCAACACAAAATGGACTAAGACTCCCATTAAAGAAAAGCCTGGGACCTGATGGTTTCATGATTGAATTCTACCAAACACTTAAAGAAAAACTAATACTAATAATTCTCCATAAACTTTTCCAAAAAATTGAAGGAGGGAATACTTCCAAACTTTTTATAAGGCCAGCATTACCATGATACAAAAGCCAGACAAGGACATCACATGGAAAGAAAACTACAGACCAATATCCTTGATGAACGCATATGCAGAAATCTTCAACAAAATACTAGCAAATTCAACAATGCATCAGAAGGGTCATTCACCATGAAAAAGTAGGATTTATCCTTGGGGTGTAAGGATGGTTCAACATTCACAAATCAATAAATATGAGACACCACATTAACATAACCAAGGGAAAAAATCATACAATTATTTCGTTAAATGCAACAAAAAACATTTGGCAAAATTCAACATCTTTCATGATAAAAAACACTCAACAAATTAGGTATGAAAGAAATGTACTTCAACACAATAAAAGCCCACAGCTAATATACCCAATAGTGAAAAATTGGAAACCTTTCCTCTAAGGTCCTGAACCAGGCAAGGATGCTCACTCACATTACTCCTATTTAACATAGTGTTGAAAGTCCTTGCCAGAGCAGTAAGGCAAGAGAAAGAAATAAAAGGCATTCAAATAGGAAAGGAAGAAGTGAAACAGTGACTGTTTGCTGATGACATGATCTTATACATAGAAAACCCTATAGGCTACCAAAACCCTGTTTGAACTGAAAAACAAATTCAGTAAAGTTGTAGGATACAAAATCAACACACACATATCAGTAGCATTTCTCTACACTAACAACAAACTTTCTGAAAAAGAAATCAACAGAATACTCCCATTTATAGTAGCTACAAAAACCGAGAAACATTCAGAAATATTAATAATTTAACCAAGAAGGTGAAAGACCTGTACACCAAAAATTACAAAACATTAATGAAAGAAATTGAACACACAAATAAATGTAAAGATAACTTGTATTCATGGACTGGAAGAATTAATATTGTTAAAATATCCATACCATCCAAGGTGATCTACAGATTTAATGCAATTCCTATCAAAATCTCAATGCCATTTTTCATAGTTATAGAAGGAACAATTCTAAAATTCATATGGAAACACAAAAAAAGCTCCAAATAGCCCAAGCAATCATAGCAAAAGGAACAAAACTGGAGGCATCATACTGCCTGATTTCAAACTATACTACAAAGTGATGATAATTAAAAGAGCATGGTATTGGCATAAAAATAAACACACTAACCAATGGAACAGAATAGAAAACATAGAAATGAACCCATGCATCTATGGGCAATTGATTTTCAACAAAGGTACCAGTAATATACAATGGAAAAGGACAGTCTCTTCAATAAATAATGTTGGGAAAACTGTATATCCATGTGCAAAAGAATGAAATTGGACCCATATCTCATACCATATACAAAAGTCAACCCAAAATGGTTTAAAGATTTAAACATAGAACCTGAATTTGTGAAACTACTAGAAGAAAATAGGGGGAAAACTACATGATATTGCTCTGGGCAATGATTTTTTTAGATTTGACCACAAAAGTGGAGGCAACAAAAGCAAAAATAGATAAATGGGATTACATCAAAATAACAAGCTTCAAGAATTAACTGAGCAAAGAGATAAACTATGGATGAAGAGAAAATATTTGCAAGTCATACATCTGATGAGGGATTAATATCTAAAATATATGAGGAACTCAAACAACCCTATAGAAAAAAAACAAATAATTTGATTTAAAAATGGGCAAAGGACCTTAATAGACATTACTCAAAAGAGGACATATGAATGGCTAACAGATACATGAAAAAATGTTCAACATCACTAATCATTAAGGAAATGCAAATTATTATTATTTTTTAAATTTCAGAATATTATGGGGGTACAATATTTAGGTTACATATACTGCCTTTGCTCCACCCGAGTCAGAGCTACAAGCATCCCCATCCCCCAGTGTGCCCCCTATGTATTAGGTGTGAATATACCCATCTCCCCTTCCCCCTTCCACCTGCCTGGCACCTAATGAATGTTACTACTATATGTGCACATGAGTGTTGATCAATTAGTACCAATTTGATGGTGAGTACATGGGGTGCTTGTTTTTCCATTCTTGTGATACTTCACTTAGTAGAATGGGCTCTAGTTCCATCCAGGATAATACAAGAGGTGCTATATCAGCATTGTTTTTTTTTTTTGTGGCTGAGTAGTACTCCATGGTATACATATATCACATTTTATTAATCCACTCATGTACTGATGGGCACTTGGGTTGTTTCCACATCTTTACAATTGTGAATTGTGCTGCTATAAATATTTGAGTGCAGATGTCTCTTTTTATAGAATGTCTTTTTTTCCCTTTGTGTAGATGCCCAGTAATGGGATTGCTGGATCAAACATAGTTATACTTTCAGCTTTTTGAGGTACCTCCATGTTAATTTTGAACAGAGTTTCAAAATTAAGTTTGCAGTCCCACCAGCAGTGTATGAGTGTTCCTATTTCTCCACATCCACACCAACATTTGTTCTTTCGGGACTTTTTGATAAAGGCCATTCTCATTGGAGATAAGTGATATCTCACTGTGGTTTTGATTTGCATTTCCCTGATGATTAGAGATATTGAGCATTTTTTGATATGTTTCTTGGCCATTAGTCTGTCTTCTTTTGAAAAGTTTCTGTTCATGTCCTTTGCCCAATTTTTAATGGGGTTGTTTGACTTTTTCTTGTTGATTTTCCTGGGTTCTATATAGATTCTAGTTATCGCTTCATTGGATGTGTAGCATGCCAATATTTTCTCCCATTCTGTAGGTTGCCTGTTTGCTCTCATGATAGTTTCGTTGGGTGTGCAGAAGCTTTTTAATTTGATCAGGTCCCATTTATTTATTTTTGTTGTTGCTGTGATTGCCTTTGGGGTCTTCTTCATAAATTCTCTCCCTAGACCAATGTCTATAAGAGTTTTTCCAACATTTTCTTCTAGAATTCTTAAGGAAATGCAAATTAAAACCACAATGAGATACCACCTGTTAGAATGGCTATCATTAAAAAAAAAAAAAAACGAAAGATAACAAGTGTTGGGAGGATGTGGGGAAATGGGAACTCTTGTATGCTTTTGGGGGGAATGTAAATTAGTACAGCCATTATGGAAAACTGTATGGCGGTTCTCACCAAAATTAAAAATAGAACTACCATATGATATAGCAATCCCTCTTTGGGTATTTACCCAAAATACTTGAAATCAGTTTTTCAAAGAGATGTCTGCACTCTAATGTTTATTGCAACACTATTCACAATATCCAAGTCATGGAATCAACCTGAGTGTCCATCAGCAGATGAATAGATAAAGAAAATGTGGTATATATACACAATGGAATACTCTCCTGCTTTAAAAAAGGAAGAAATTCTGTCATTTTTGACAATATGTATGGGATTGGAGAACATTAAGCTAAGTGAAATAAGCCAAACATAGAAAGAGGAAGTAACACGTGTTCTCACTTATATTTGGAATCTAAAACCACTGAACACATAGAAAGCAGAGAGTAGAATGGTGGTTTCCAGAGACTGGGGGGAGGTGAGGAGAATCAGGAGATGATAATCAAAGGATACAAAGCCTCAATTATATAGTAGGAATAAATTTGATATTTTTTGAGATTTATTGTACAGAATAGTAAATACAGCCAATAATTGAGTATTGCATATTTCAATATCACTTAAGACAGTAAATCACAAATGTTCTCGTCATAAAAAATGTCAAACATTTGAGGTGATGGATAGGTTAATTAGCTTGACTTAATCATTCCACATTATATTAAAAATCATAACATCACTTTATATCCCATAAATATATACAACTATAATTTGGCAATACATAATTTAAAAAAGCATTTTGTCTGCAGTCACTAGATTTAATCAGGCCAAGATATGCTAGGTGCGCATCCCAATATGATACATTGGGATGCATAAAACATCACCTCTTATGTGGATATACTTGCTGCATATTATAGAGGGCTACAGGTTTATACTCTAAAAACATTGAAATTCTATTTAACATGATTTCCATTAAAATATTGGAGCATTTATAATTGTGCTTTCACAATTTTTTCACCAAAAATAGTGCTTCACTATCAAGAATATTCCTGGCAGGAGAGAATGTACGTTTTGACTAGATGGCAATAGAAACAAATCTTTTGCTTACAATTTTATATATACACACACACACACATATATATGGATATGAAGAGCCTTCTACAGAGTAGCTTGTGGCTTCATAAACCTCAAACCTTGTTTCTTTAACATTGCTTCTGATACTGGGCACTACAGGATATATTTGCATTACTTTACAAAGTTTCCTGTGCCCTGGTATAAAGCCACGGTGTTGGCATAGTGAGGGAGACAGGTAGTACAACTATAGACTAAGGGACTTCAAGTTAGATAAATATAATCCCTTTTAACTCAACCTGCATATATCCCAAATTCCACTATCCACGGAGGCATCCTAAAGCTTAAGCTTCATTAGCTTTCCAGTAAATTAATCTCTTTATCTGGGCTCTTAAACTTGCCTAGCACATACTCTGGAGGTTCCTAACAAGGAAGACTGGCTACTCCTATATACTGATTGAAGAGTAGGCATTTTCCTAATCCTCTTTGAAGACGACAAAGGAATAAAGAAGCATTCAGGATCCAAACAAATAGTATTAAATTGTCTTTTGCCTCAGATGAGATATTAAAATTTCTTGAGAGTAAAAGAAAAGCAAGAGATTAGCTGTAACCTGCTGCCTAAATCAAGAGATAAAAATAATTCCATAAGAGAGTAACTTAATCCCAGGAGAAACAAATGCCATTTCAGTAATATGATTGAGGGGTAGCTGTGTGCCAGGCAGAACCACCCCAGATGTTTGCAGCCCAGGGGCTATATCTCGACCTCAAACCTGTGGCTGATAAATAGTCTCAGGTCATTTGGGATAAGAATAATGTTGCAACCATGAATTATCCGCCCAGTATATCAACTCACTTGAGATGATAAAATTGGTCCCTTAGAGCAGGGATTGGAAAACTTTCTTTGGAAAGGGCCAAATAATAAATATTTCAAATATTTATGGAGGCTGAAATCTGAATTACATGTAATTTTCATCTGTCACAAAATATTCTCATTTTGATTTTTTAAACTATTTTTAAACATAAAAACCATTTTTACTTTGAAGGTTACAAAAACAGGTGGCAGGCCAGAATTGGCCCTGGGCTGTTGTTTGCTGATCTCTGCTCTAAAATATGCTGCGAAAAGATTTGGGATTTAAGCTGGTGGCAGGTTTAGATGGATGCTACTTTTCTGTTCTACATTTCTACGTAGAAGATATTTCTCGAATTACAAGTAACACTGTGTATCAGCTGTTTGGAAGGCATCATGCTGAAGATCTGAAAGGCATTATGTGCATCTCCTTCCTCAAAGTGCTCAAATGCAACATTATAACCTTCCCTACCCACGACTTTTGATTGGCTGTTGGTGGTTTGGCTTGGCTTGGCTATTGGTTTGGATCAAGAGCATACCTTACAGAGATACAGTACCAGTGCGGCATCATGGGCGCAACTCAATTTGGTGCAATATCACTGGCAGCTCAGTGGGCAGAACCTTGATTGCCAAGATAGATTGGCCATTCTGATCATTTGCATCTCATGTCCCCTTTCTGTCATTAGCTTTGGTACAGAAAGGATTGGTCCTGGTTACTCACATTTTTAAGAAACATCAATTTAGTAATAATTAAAAATATCATTTACATAATGAAAAACATGTTATACAATTAAAAACATCATTTTCATTAACTTTTAAGTTCAGCATACAAATCTTATTCCATTTGTAAATATGTATCTAAAATAAGAATTTTACCTTCCCTTGCTCTTTGATTAATGTTTGAATGATTTAAATTGCACAGGATAAACATTCTTAAATAATCAACCTTTAGTTTATCAAATTCCTTTAAACATTTTACATTTCACTTAACAATTTATGCAATGAATTTTACTTCAAATGCCTGAGCAGGCAAGCTTACCACCCAAATAATACAACCTTTCTATATGTTTAAACAACATAAATGTTTTTTAAATTTTATTTATTTTGAAACAGAGTCTCTCTCTGTAGACCTGGGTAGGGTGCCCAGGCGTCAGCCTACCTCACAGCAACCTCAAACTCCTGGGCTCAAGCAATCCTACTGCCTCAGCCTCCCAAGTAGCTGGGACTACAGGCATGCGCCACCACACCCAGCTAATTTTTTCTATTTTTAGTAGAGACAGGGTCTCGCTCTTGCTCAGGCTGGTCTTGAACTCCTGAGCTCAAGCAATTCTCCTGCCTCGCCCTCCCAGAGTGCTAGGATTATAGGCATGAGCCACTGGGCCCAGCCAGAACAACATAAATTAAACTTATAAATGTATAAACTCTCTAGTTCTTCTAAGCATTCCATTATTGTTTATAAGCGTAAATTCCCTTCCAACTTTCAACTTAAAATCACAAGTCTATAATCATACATTTTAAATTGGAATCCCTCAACTAATCCATCAGATTCTCTATCATGTCACATTTTCTTAAACATTGTAGGCACAATAAATACCAAACACATATGTTGTTTCAATGATTATAAAACCTGCATCTAAACTTAATCCCCCAATACAAATAATATGGGTCAAATTACTTTCTTTAATTCTTAATTTTAAACATCCTGGAATAGAAAGACGTCACCTTTTAAGTCAGGGGTCAGCAAACTGACCTATCAACTCTGGACTGCTGGCTGTTTTAATATGGTCCCAAGCTAAGAATGGTTTTTGCCTTTTTAAACAGTGGGGAAAAAAAGTAAAAGAAGAAGAAGATTTCAGCATCCATAAATAAAGTTTTATAGGAACCATCTATGCTTATTCATTTAAATATCGTGTATGGCTGCTTTTGGGCTGCAATGTCAGAATTGCGTGGTTAAGACAGAGCCCATATGGCCCTCAAACCTAAAATATTTATTCTCTGGTCCTTTGCAGAATGTGTGCTGACCCCCTTTTTTATTTAAAAGAAAATACAAGTCATGCAGTGCTTGAATTTCAAAACCTAAATAAAGGATCATTACATCAGAAAGTTTTGCCTGCAAGGTATTTGGGACTAAGGGCAAAGAGCCTCTTTTTAAAAAGGCTGTTTATTGTCCTCTCTCCTCCATTTACCCAGAAAACAACAAACCACAAAGATTGAGGACAGGAAAGCAGGGAAGAAAAATGTATTTTTGTATAAGGACAGAGACCACCTCCCTCCAATACACCCGCCTACCTCCGAGATGAGTGATGTACCCGTCTGAGTAGCGGGTTAGGGCTTATTGACAGCTGCTGAGCTGGGGGGCCTTCTCAGCATGCTTAGGAGCAAGTGGAGAAAAAAGGGTGGTGTCCCCAATCCTCGCAGCCAACACAAATTGAGATAAAATCATTCAGATGAGAACAAAGTTCTGATCCTTTGGTTGCCATTAGCTTTGCCTTTCAGTACCCTCATGAAAAGAATTGTTGAAATGCTTCCAGACTATTATTTAGGATCCAGTTATCCTATTCCAGAAGTTTTGATGGCTTAAAACTAAAGTAAGGAAAGGCACTTGACATAGAGAGGGGGAGAAGTAAACATAAGACAGGAGAAGGAAATTTGTATGGTGAGGAAAAATTTGCCTGAGGGTGAAAATAAATGTAATCTGTAATTACTATGCTGAAATCACATCAGGAATTCTATAGCCCCTCCATGGCTTACTTAAACAATACTTGAAAAATGGCTGTTTAAAAAAAGTGAGATAGTCAACAAGTGGGCAACTCAGAATGCCTTGAAATAGAAAATTATTCTCAAACAAATCTCAAAGCAGTTTTCCAAGTCAGAATGTCACGTATTTCTTGCATTTTGGGTTTTAGCGTTGGCTCAGTCTCAAAGTGTGATTTGTTTATCAAGGTCGTGAGTGACAGAGACTAGAAGCCAGGGTTGCACTAGACATCGATGTTGGGATGCCGCAGTTATTGGGACTTGTACAGAGAACCTTCAGTGTGGTAGCTAGCAATGTAGTCATTTTATGTTTCAATTACTTTTTAGTCCATTTCAATATTTCTGCAAGTCAGTTTGTTTTTTAAAAAGGTCTTGGTCAAAACTACCTCAGCAAATAGTTCTAGGCAGCATAGCACCCTCTCTTCAAAAGGACTTTGTGTGAATGAGGTAATACAGTTGCTAACGAACAATATACCTCCTGGAAATAGAGCTTCAGAGGCTTGTAGGCTATGGCATGGAGGAGAGGGGAATATAGACAGACATTTAATATCAAAGCAAAGGATGTGGGCTATAGTTTACAGAAAATCAGGTCTTATGGACCTCTCAGCTGCCTGGAAGGACAAAGTCTTTACTGGAGGATGGGTAAGATCATTTCTAACCCTTTTTTGACTCTCAAATCTCCCTAACCTTGAGGCTGAGGTGGGAGGATTACTTGAGCCCAGGAGTTCAAGACCAGCCTGAGTAACATACTGGTGACACAACATTTCAAAAAATAAAAAAGAAGGAAAAGTCTACCTAATCTTGTGAGCTCCTTCAGGAGTCTAAGGAACCATTTCATCATTTTTATATGGTGTGTAATAAGGAGATGCTGAAACAGAGTTGTCAAGTTTTATAAATATTTTTACTATAAAAAAATCACATCAAGACAAGTGTATAAAGTATTATTACGAAGTGAAAATCCATGTAACCACACCTAGGTCAAGAGACCTCACCAGAAAGCTTCTCTTTGCTTTTCTTCCCAGGTAGACCTTTCTTTGTCTTCCCTAAAGATCATTCTCCTGATTTTTATAGCAATCACTTTTTTTCCATGTAGTTTTGATTGCCTAATAAGTGCTTTCTAATTGTATTACATATTCTTTGATGCTTTTTCCTCAACATTCTTATAATTTTGAAGGACTGACTTTTTTTGTTCTGTTTTTCCTCTCCATTGGATTGAAAGTTCTACCTTTTCCTGAAGGACACCCTTTAACATTTCCTGTAGTGAGTGTCTGTTGCTCATGAACTCTCCTAGTTTTGTGTGAACATCTATTTAACCCCATTCTTGAAGGATAATTTTACTGAGTCTATGCTTAAAGATTGACATTTAATGTTGTAGTTATTAATATTGTTATTTTGCAATCAAAACTATCATTCCACTGACTTCTGGCTTCCATTGCTTCTGCCGAGAAATTAGCTGTTAATCTGTTTGTTCCACTGAATGAAAATAGATTCCA
>CAUYPO010114188.1:0-28904 GCA_963574435.1 Cheirogaleus major
TTGGTTATGGGTAAATGCGAAGTGATTGCTAATAGTGATTGCTAATGTTTGCTAATAGGAGTTTCTTTTTGGGGTAACAAAAAATGTTCTAAAATTGATTGTGGTGATAGTTGCATAATCCTGTGAATATACTAAAAAACATTGAATTGTACTCCTTAATGGATGAATTATATAGTATGAGAATTATATCTCAATAAAGCTGCTTAGTTTATTTTATAATTTTACATTTATAATTTTTCTACAGTGACCACATATTAATTGCATAATAAACAATTATTTTTAAAATGCACTGATGCCTATTTGATGATTTTAAGTAATTACTGTTACGTTTTTAGGGTACAATAATGGTATTATGATTATGTTGTATATTAATATACAACGTAATATTTGCTGTTTGTTGTATACAAAATGTGTACATATTAATACCATTGGTTCTCTCTGGGGAGTGGCATTATGGGGAATAGTATTTTATTCTCTGTGCTTCTGTCTATTTTTCAAGTACTCTAAAATGATTACATGTTAGTTTTGTGATAAGAAAAAATGCCTCCGTAAAAAAACTTGCCTCATATCCAAGTAGTCACCTAAATAATAATGTGTAATGCAAAATGAAGTACAAATGTTTCATCTGGGCTCACAGCGTCGAGGCAGCCAGGAAAAACCATGAATTACTTCAGTGACTCTTCTAGAATAAGTCACTTGAACTTATGCCCTAGGGAATCTCAAAGCCATGGTACATGAACATTCTAGAAGCTGCCCAGACTTTGTGGGTATAACCTGGAGCATTCACGAAACCAGTCATAAACTGGATGGTTTAAAAAAAAAAAAACCCACAAAAAACCAAAACAACCCTTGGGTGAGAAACTGAGAAACTACCACGTTTGTCATTTCAAATTTATATTGCATTTGATTTCACCATGTCTTCATTCAGATAAGTAATTTTTTAAAAGACAGTTGTAGTAAATTGGGGAATGAATAGTACAAATTTAAAAATAAAGAATGCTAAGATAAATTCCCTTTTACTACTTATATTTGTGAGCTTCCAAAGAATGTGGTCATGTAGGGGTGTGAAGCATACACATGGCCAGATAATAATGCCCCCCCAACACACAAAAAAACTTTCCCCAAACAATCCAAAAATAGGTAAGCAAAAAGTAGTGGAGACTCCAGAGACTTATATAAATTCTTAGAAAAGATGAAGAGAGAAGATTTTTCTACACGAAATAACTGTCACATGAAATTAACTTGATAGAGAAAAACCCAATTATGGCAATGTTACAAGATGACAAGGGTAAAAACAATCTATCACTCAGATCTTTATTTCCCCTAAAATTTCTGAAGGTTTATCATATACTATCTTAAACTGCATTTACTTGTAAATATCTTATCTTTCCTGCTATCTTTTATGCCTCTTAAGTGCAGGAATCAAGTCTTTGGATCCCCAGAAAGTTTTGCACATTACAGGCAATTAATCAACTTGGTTCAAATCATCAAAAGTTTGTAATGATGTATTATGCCATTCTCAAAGAATTTTTGAAAATCTAGGAAAAATGCAGCTACATTGTCATGTTGGTAAAATAAAATGCTTGCTTAGAGATAAATCAATAATATTCAGGAATTCTCTTTTATTTTTTAAGAGGTTAGATGCTAGAGGAAAAGGGATTGTTATATAAAGAGGTTGTTAGTGCCAATATGTGTTCTTGAAAAACCTCCCATTCTGCAAAACTGCACTGAAAATAACAAGACTTATGGGGGAAAATAGAGTTGGGGCAGACTGCTCAACATTTATGAAACTTTGTAACTAGAGAACTAACAAAAACATTAACAATCCTATGCAAAATACCAGCACAATTAAATCTGTACTGGCACGTGCACCTAGCATCCTTTGCAGCCTTAAAGCCCAGGGCTCCTGCCTCTTCCTTCAAGATGTAGGTCCTAGAGGGCCTTCATTTCCAATAGAAACCATTTTCATAAAAATTAATCCAAGATTATGAATCCATTGATTTTCATCAATCTATTATTTTAATAAAGAGGTAAGTGTTTTTGCAGCTTCTTCATTTGCACTTGAGCATTGCAGGTATCACTTGCATGAAAGAAAGATACTTCTGTGGATTTTCTGTTTTTTCCTTACAGTTTACATATTTGGTAAACTTGACTCTAATTGTGAGAAATCTTGACCTTGATTATTACAAAGCATTTAATGTTCTGGGAAGAATCATGTTGGAACGAACATAACTTCTGGGTTACACTAATATTTCTAAATGCATGTGAAGTAAGTATGTCGCAGAAACTCATGTTCAGCAGAACAGACAAGATCGGTAAGTAACCCAGGTATTGGTACATGTGACCTGAATTTATGTAGGGGCAGTTGTAATAGTAGCAATGATGACAGCTACCAACGCTTCTTGAGGCTTATTATGTGCCAGGCATGATGTTGAACCCTCTACATAGATTATCTCTTTATTCTTCACACATGCAAGTAGGTGAAGAAGCGGCTATTTAATAAGATTAAGTATTAATCTTCTCTCAAGTTTACAAAGTTGGTAAGTGGTGAAGCTAGGATTTGAACCTACATCTTTCTGACTCTATGGCCTCAGTCATTAGTAACCACAATGAAATAATATTTTTTATCCAATGAAAGTGTGAAATGATTCTATAATGGTAACTGACAGGGTGACTCAAGGCTCTTTATCCAACTGGTACATATAAATGTTAAAGTAGATAATGATGTATGGACCTAGAAAACCGCTAAGCATTGTAGAGTACTTATTATTTTTCCAGACTTCAGCTTTCTGGCTAGGATATGAGGGAAATCTTTGCACATGGCCAAAGAAGAATTCCAGAAGTGAGACACTTCCTTTTCAGTTCTTTCCAGCTGGGTCACAGGTTCGTCGTGATGACTCAGGCTATGCGAGGGCCTTGGAATGGTCATGCAGGCATACTTCTAAATTCCACACGGGACATCTGACTGGGGCGTGGGGGGAGGATTATGACCAAGGAATTCATACCCAACTGTGGCCAGGACTTTAGGCGTGGATGCCAACAAAAGAACTTGTG
Organism: Cheirogaleus major; assembly: GCA_963574435.1. Taxonomy (NCBI): domain Eukaryota; kingdom Metazoa; phylum Chordata; class Mammalia; order Primates; family Cheirogaleidae; genus Cheirogaleus; species Cheirogaleus major. Next base: position 3,055 of record CAUYPO010114188.1, read on the forward strand.
GTGAAATCTTGACTCTTCATTTCATTTAGATTCAATTTAACTTGCTATGTGCCTGGGATTAACTATGCCAAGTGTTAGGGCTACAAAACCGAATAATCCATCAAGACCTCACAGGCTTGTGGAGCTAACTGCAGGCCTTTCACGGAGCGTACTCTGTGCCAGGCACTCTTCTTGGCACTTCAATGTATTAGCTAATGTAATTCGCACAATCCTATAATGTACGGACTAATGCTCTCCCTATTTTATAGATGAAGAAACTGAGGTGTAGAGCTTAAGAAACTCGCCTAAGTTCACACAGCTGATAACGTATCAATATACTCAGCAGAATATTATTAATAGTAGAGGAGAAAGTGATTAATCCTGGGGAGGACGGTGTTCTCGGAGGAGTGCCAGTTCAGCAAAGCCTTCCTAGCAGATGTCGAATGGCTATCAGGGACAGCAGGGGAAACAGCACAGGCAAAGGCACAGAGGTGGGACATAGCCCAGCTTGTGTACAGTCTGCTATTGTGAAATAGACAGTAGACAGGATAAAGTCACAGGAGATGACTGCACAGCAGCAGGAAGAGAACAGATAGAGGAAGAATTCATTTCTATGAATTGGCCGTACCGAGGAGTTTGTTTTTATGTGGGAAATATTGAAATAGGTTTTAAAGAGGGGAGAAAGCAAGTAAACGAATTTTCTTTTTTGGATTTAGCTGCTGTGTGGAGAATGAAATGATGCAGGCCCAGGTTTGGAGGTGGGGAGGGCAAGGTTGGGGAAAGACCATTTAAGACACTATAACAATAGCCCCAGTGAGAAACCAAGGTGATGATAGGGATGGAGGAGGAGGGATGAGTAGTGAGATTTTTTGTGGCTAAGTCAATAGGACTCATTGATTCAGGTAGGGGTAAGGTTTCTTCATCAGGAGTAGAGGTTTTATATTATACCACAGAACCTAAGGAGACCTGACAACTAAATGTAGTGTGGTATTCAGGAACACAGAAAACATATCAGGGAAAAAATAAGGAAATGTGAATAAATGATGGACTTCAGTTAATAATAATGTATCAATATTGACTCATTAATTGTTACAGATGTACCACACTGACGTAAGATGTTCTCAATATGGGAAATTGGGGGGTGGGGCAGACTTCTTGTACTATCTGTGCACTTTTTCTACGGGTATAAAACTATTCTCAAAAATAAAGTTGGCCAGCGTGGTGGGTCATGCCTGTAATCCTAGCACTTTGGGAGGCTGAGGTGGGAGTATCACTTGAGGCCAGGAGTTTAAGACTAGCCTGGGCAACATAGCAAGACCCCATTCTCTATAAAAACAAAAAAAATTGCCGGGCATGGTGGTACATGCCTGGTGTCATAGCTACTCAGGAGGCTGAGACGGGAGGATCACTTGAGCGTAGGAGTGTAAGGTTGCAGTGAGCTATGATTGTGCCACTGTACTCTAGCCTAGACCACAGAGCAAGACTCTGTCTCTAAATAAATAAATAAACAGTTATAATTGGGGACTTTCACACTATTCTCTCAACAATTGATAGTACTAGCTAGAAAATCAGCAAGGATACAGAAGAATTAAACACCATAAACCAAGAGTATTTAATCAATATCTATAGACTACTCCACATAACAATAGCAGAATATACATTCTTTTCAAGCACCCACAGATCATACACCAAGATCACATACCGTATCTTTGGTCATAAAACAAACATGAACAATTAAATAATTGAAAAAAAGAAAGAGTAAAGATTGATCCTTATGAAGCTATGTGATTGAAGTCAGCTCTAGACTCTTGCCTGGGAACTTGGACTTAAAAGGGGATTGCATTTTAGATGCATGATTGTGGTTAACAACTAATGCTTGGTATCATTATCTTCACCTTCCTTTGTATAGTGTCAAAAGCCCCCACTGAAGGAAACAGCAACGCTTTACTTTGCTGATGATTATTGGTTTCATAATATATCACACACAATCCCCAATCCCAGAGCAACTCTGCCTATTAGCTTGGGATGCCCACTGACAGATAATTACCACCTGGTGTTCCTGCCCAGTAATAATGTTCTTTTATCTCACTTTACCTTACTCCTTGAAATAACACCCAAAGATAGATAAATTACTCCACTCCTAAAACTGGTTGAGAGAACCAAGAACCAAAAGCCAAGAAAAGGTTACGTTTCCCAGCTTACACCTTTTTCCTCTCCCTTAGGCGGTTGGCACCTGCCTTTCTGCTTTATTCCAGCCCTAAGCGGGAAGCTCCTGGCTCTTGGAGCCTAGAGGATGTTCAGGAGTAAAGCCCACTCAGCCACGGGCGTGGCCACAGCTGGGCGGATGACTCAGGCTGGTTCCAGAAAGAAAACAAATGGTCCAAGAAATTTGGTGGTAATGAGGTAACGGTGGGGTGAGGGTGTGGGGAGGGGGCTGCTGCCTTTTCCAGGAAGTTGGTTAGTGAAACAATTCTGGTGGGAAAAGACTTAAAAAAAAAAAGTCGACTTACTGATACAAGAAATCAGATCATTAAATCTTTCCTTAGGAAAGAGGGGGTTTTCCAGCCCACGGAAATAGAGCTTTAGAACGCCAGCAACTGAGTTAATGTCATGGTTACTCTGGTCATCAGCCAAAGGATTTTCACCTAAATAAACAACAACGACAAAAAATTAGTTATATGTATAGTGCTTCTCCTTTTTCCTCCGAGCAAAAATATGTTTCTATACACACACTCATTGCTATATATACATGTATCTTTTAATTATGCTTTATGAAAAATTATATGGTACTAAAATTAAAATAATTGGTTTAGATATCCCACCCCATGATTAACCTAAAAATAGTTGGCTAAAATAAAGCTTTTTTTTTTATCTTATGCTACCAAATAATCCCTTACAAGTTACCCAAATCTTAAAATAAAATATTGTGGGATTTATAATTTTACCCAACTTTTTTTTTTTTAAGTTCAAATCTGTAATCTTAGTTTGACATGAATTCAAAAATTACATTCTGTGTTTCTTATCCAGCTGGGGAAAAGACACACTACAAGTCTGTCTGGCTATGCTCTTTGGGTCAGCAAAATTTATCACAAATTTCATAGGCTCCACTTAATTGTGAACATCTATAATTAAATAAGTAGGTGTTTCCCAAAGTGGCATGGTGGTACATTTGAAAGCCTTCTTGAGCAGTGGGAGACTCTGAAATCAGATGGAGGAATTTGAAAATGTACCCTTTTTGTTACCCAGGAGTTTGTATACAAAGTAGAAATTTTAAAAATATGTCACAAATATAAAATTATATTGTTCTTTATGGCAGGCAGTTTTAAAATATTAGGTAACTAGTCTGGCTGTTACCTGGCTGTTAATTCTCTGGCCACTTCCCCGAGAATTAAATTGAGATGAAATCCATAAGAAGTTCAATATAATATGTAGCCTTAAATCAAACTCCATTTTTTATTCATAGGTCTATTCTTCCCTTCTGAAGTTCACAAAAAGTATGCAATGCACTTTAACATATTTTTATTGCCTCGTGGGGCAATTTATTTTCAGGGACCTATTGTTCCTTTTCTCTGCTCCTAGGGCAGGAAATCACTGAACATGAATTACTAGAGTTTTTTTTTTTTTTCCCCCACTGTGAGAAAACCTCACCCAAACAGATCACGAAAAAATAAATACCATGGGAATCTCCAAGGAAAAATAATAGCACATTTTGCCTGTGGTGGCTGGCACAGGAACCTGATACTTTACTGTACTGTGACTTATCACCCTGACTCTGGTCAATGTAAGAGACTTGGCACATGTGGCTATTGGTGGGAGGCTGCTCTGCTCTACACATCGTATGCTTCGCAGAACTTGGAACAGGAAAATACAATGTGGCCCCAAGTTCACCTCTTCAACCAAGACTTCACATTTTAAAGGGCTCTATGCCAAATCTGAGCCAGGGGAAATGGGACAGAGAGAGAGAGAGAGAGAGAGAGAGAGAGAGAGAGAGGGAGAGAGAGAGAAGGTGGTAGTTCCAAATCCATGCGAGGATCACTATGCATTCTCACCTTGACCTCCAGGCAGAGGAAGGAAGGTACAGATGCATCCAGAAGTAGTTGCAATATAAATCATCACAACTGGAGAGCATTAATAGCTATCATTAAAGAGTAAGGCATTTTCATGGATTATACCTCATCCTCACAACACGCCTGCAATTTTGCAGATGAGGAAACTGAGACCAAATAGGAATTGAGTTACATTACCCAAATCACACAATTAGTAAATCAGAATTTGATTTCATTCTAGGTCTGCGTGATGCTAATGCTTGTGGTTTTGCTAATCATAATGTACTAGTTAACAGTTTAGTAAAACGTATTTGACAGCCAATATGAATAAGAGTAAGGCACCAACTAGGATCACAGGGAAGGAGGCTGGGGATGGTAATAAGAAGAAGGAAAGAGCTCCCCCCAGCAGGAGCAGCTGGGCGGCTGGGAGCAGCTGCCTCCCACATTGGCTTTCTAGGCCCAGGGCTGCCCTTGCCCCCTTTTAGGATCCCCACAGGCACCACCTTTGATACACGTGCAGCAGATTATCAATGTCAGTTTCAAACCAGGACACAAAGCTCATACACTTTCATACCGTTAATAGCAAAGACTTATGATTTTGGCCTCACCTCTCAGTTGTTCTGAATAGATTATTACCTTAGCATCCACAGTGAAGTAAATGCAAAGAGAAAGGTTTTGAGGATATGCAGAATGAGGGCCACTTCGGTGTACAGGACATGATGACTTTTTAACATGGTTTGCTTATAGGTATAGACATGCAATTACCTCTCTCAAATGAATTTTTAATGTCATTGACTTCCACCTGGGAACCAGACACTCTGAAAATCCCCTGATGCTGAAGACCTAAAGAGGATAGAAGAGACAGAGGATGAAAAACCCCATCACACCCTCCAGGTCCCCTTTTTCTCAGGAATTAAATGTTAAGCAGAAAGATATGTTTACTGAAACACCTCTAGTGATTATTTTTCAATAGGAATTCTGTAGTTTATGGCTTACCATAGAGATTGATGAACCGAATACAGCTTTCCACAATGAGGGGGATGACCTGTCCTGAGTCCTGGGTAAAGGGATGGAAACCAGTTAACCTCAAAAGAGGGGTATAAATCCTACACAATAATAAAGATCACAGTTTACCAGTAATTAAAGACTGATTTTTACCCTTTTAGATGATCATTTCCAAATCTACCCCCTCTAAAATCTTCCATAAGGCAAAAAAAAAAAAAAAAAAAAAAGTGAAAGAATTTATATTTCAACAAAGGTATATTTCAGTTCTGGAGCAAACCAATAAAATACATTTAAGGCAATCTTGTTTCAACTTACTTTGCTGTGCCTAGAGATGTCAAATAGTAATCCATCTTTTTAACTTATATTTAGGCTCGCATGCCAAAATGAATAACTGACGTTTTGAAAGCTTATTTATATAAGTGATCAATCTTGGATAGACTTAAAAGGTAATTCCTATATTATAATCATAGCATCTTAGAGTTGATTGGTTGTACTAGTCACTAAAGACAATCTTTCAGCCATCTCATGATCCTTTCTACAACATCCCTGAGAGTCTACCACCTAGGTAGCGACAGTCTATACCTATCTATGTCTGTAGAGGCATGATATGACAATTGTTTCATAGGTAATTAAAATGTGTCATGTATTTAGTTTGCATCAGAACTTACTCATCCTTACAGATTTTTCATTGTCATTTGTTCATGTTTTAAGGAAAAAGAAAAAGGTTGCACAAATGTACATCCCATTAGATCTCGTTTTCTTAGGAAGGAACATATTCTGGCCTTCCTCCCATCTTGTAAAATAGTCACTGCCCTCTACAGAGCAAATGTAAATTCTGGAAATACTTTCAAACATGCATAGGGTGACAAATGAGATGAAAGAGCTGCTGAGGTCACAGATAAATATGTATCAATGCCATGCACTCTATGGAGTTAAAGAAGGTTACTGACTATGGAATGATTTTTCATGTACTTTTAAGACTCTGCTCTTTCAGGTATTAGATCTTTAAAAAAAACATGGGGCTTAAAAATGGTTAGCTGACATCAGGCATTAATTCATGAGAAATTTTATTCTGAAACACTAGAAGAACTTGGTTGTCTTAATATATGAGAACAATTCAGAACTCACTAACCTTTCCAATTAAGCAGCGGGGGAAGGATTGGGAATATGCAGTTCAGCAATTTAAACTCCTTGCTACTCCTAGAATGGGTAATACACTTCTTAAGGAATAGCTTCATTTTAGCTTTTAAGACAATCTAATCAGTGTATAAACTGGTTAATGGCTCAATTACTTCTGGAGCTTGTATTAAGTTTCTCTAATTAGTTAATTTGTTTTAGGAGCACAAATTTTATTAATTTCTTAAAGAAGAGTCTTAAGAATAAAAACACATTTTAGAGTGGATGGGTTGGCTCAAGAACAGCCATGTAATTACATCAAAACTTACTGACTGTGTGAGAGGATTTTTCTTAAAGATACAAGTGTGTTTTAGGGGAAGAAAACTTTATAGGAACAAATCATGTAACACTGTAATCTAAAATAGCAAAAAAATATTTAGATGTAAGTGATAAAAGAAGAATATTAGTTTACATCTCTGCTGAACTTAGTATTACAACAAAAAGAGAAACAAAGAATACAAGGTTATTAAAAGGAAAATGTTTGCACTAAGAAAGTTCTAAATAAAAATGTCTTATGCTTTCCTATTATTTAAAAATATTTTTGTCTTTACATTTACTTAGGTAATTGCACATCTTTTAGCTATTATCAGCATTTCACTCAGATAAAGTGAATTTTGTAATCAAAAAGTAACAAGAGTGTGTGTTTTAATTTAATTTCATGGATGCCAGATATTCAGGTAGAAAATATTTTACAAGAAGTGAAACAATGGGCTGCACTCTACCATTCAAAACAATCCCTTTGTGTCTTAGTTTCCCTGTGGGAAAAAGGGAAAATGGTTTTGCTCTTGCTGTCTCAGTGATACTGTGGTCAAGCACTTTTCACAAGTGTAAAGAGAGCCCTCCGTGTTACTGCTATTACCAAAGATCCTTCACTGTGCCAGCTGGGATGGTGTAGAGCTCATATAAGTTAATTTTCCATGATAACTGGTTTATTTCTTCTTTAGTACCTCAGTTTGGTTTCTTTTAACTGCTCTTAATGAAAAAAATTAAAAAAAATATAATATATGCTTTGCTATCATCTTAAGCAGCCAAATTCTCGTACTGCATTATCAAATATAACAGAGTCTTACATCTGCTTTTTGGAGTTTTCCTATGTTCTCTTTTTCTGCCATGCCATCAGCTGCACATCTCAATGCTTTCATTTTATTGTTCCTCTCTCTCCATCTAATTTGTCCCTGCCTATAAGCCATGTGCTGGGAAACTACATAATCAGATTTCACAATAATTTTATATTAAATTAGAGTCAATAAGGCTCTTCTGGGTTTAAGGCTTAAGGCAGTGGATTTGTTATGGCTATTTAGGTTGTCCAGTGGCTTTTCACTTAAGTCCAGGGTTAGGGCTCATTTTTAAGGCTGCCAGAGTTTTCTAATCTATCTTTCTATGTATGTATGTATGTATCTGTCCATATACATGCCACATGCACACACACGTACACACACTTAGTTTTAAATTATTAGTGCACACATTCAATAAACATCTGTCTTTAAAGAAAGTAAGGCATCTGTAACATATCATTAGGGGAGGTTATTAATGATGTGGTTTCCCACAAAAATTGAGTCTTCAGAAACACTGCAGCCCATGTCATAAAATGTAAGCTACAAAGAAGAAAGAAAGCCCTTTTCTTTTTGTAAAATTTACACCAGGGTCCATAATCCAGTCTGAAATGTGTATTGGGTATTTAACATTGACTTTCCTTAATAAAAGCATTTGATCAAATTTGATATATTTGCCAAACACACAATGTAAAAACTAAAAATTTAATCTATTTTTCCTAGGGAAGACTATTCCTTTTAAATTAGCGTTTGATTTCTGTAGTTTTTTCTAGGTAAAGACTATTTATACCTCTGTTTAATTTCCAACTGCAAACATTTTTCTTTTAAAGACCTTAAAAATCTAATGAAAGCCAAGCATGAGCTGAGCATGACTTGAAAATGATACCAATAGTGAAAGAGGCTGTGCCCTCACGTCCCTCTAGCACTATACCTGATGTCTCGTGTGCGAATTCCTTCGTCCTCGGCTAGAAGCATTATCAGAAATATAGGAAGAAAAAGAAGACAGAGAGTAAACACAGCAGAGATACAAGACATAGACTACAGGGGCTTACAATTTATCCAATATAATGAATTCCTCAAGTCATAGGAAATAAAAACTCTTGCTGTGCTTCAGAGCTAGCCTAATGAATGGAATTTAAAATATTTTGTGCCATCTCATTTCCATGAGTAAAAATAAACCATTTTATCAGGTTGCTCTTTTCCTTTTTGTACAAATTATGGCTTTAAAAAAAAATAAAGAGGGCTTTCTCTTTTGCCCACATAATAACACCCACATTTATTCCCTCTTCTGAAGGCACTCAAATCCAAATATTCTTTCCTCTCTGACTTCAGGAAATATTATATTGATTTTCTGGGAAAGCAAAGAGCCCCAAGATAGACTTGGACATAATGACCTGCCTCCTTTTATGAGAGGCTGAGACCATTATAGTGAGAAGCGTGGAGATCAGCCACTCAGATGGCTGGTGCCAGTACCTTGACGAATGTTTCCAAATCCCCATTAAACAACTTAGCATTATACTGTGAGCGGGGTCTGGACTTCCTGTGTTTCTGGGGCTTAGGGGGAACATTTGGAGGCCTAAGGGAAGGGAATATAATTACTGAGCATGGCAGAAATCAAACAATAAATGAAACACCCATAGGTTACATCAAAATTACAAAACACAGGAATCTTAGATAGCCCCACCTCTACCCAGGGGGAAAAACAGTCCCTCCCCTTTCCCATTTATTTACTATTACTTATGTATCAAAAACCACACAAGCTGTTTACTCACACTGCTGTTTTCCTGTATGTTATAGCTGACATTTGTTTATTTGCTGGTTTGTTTAAAAATGATAAGCATTACCAAATGGAATTGTGAGCAATTTGGCCAAATGTTACAAAGCAGGGTTCTTGTTACTTGGTTTACGAGTCACATAGTAAGACACCACCAGTGATAAAAACTAGGGCTCCGACAGATCCCCAAATGAGAAATTAAATATAATATTTTTAATTGTCATGTAATTCTTCAATGTAAGTAACATCACATCCATTCAATACCTCTCAGGTATTAATGAAATTTTATTTTATGCAAAAGTAACTATTAATGGGTCACAAGTGAAAAAAATAAAACTTTGGTTTCAAAGTTGTTTCTGATGGGCAGGGTACTGGCTCACATGAATTATTTTTTCTTTGGAACATACTATCCCATCACCCAAATATTTGTAGAGCAGGACGCAGTTGTTTGTTCTGTTCTGGACTCTTCACCTTCAGTGTGTCTGTTTGCTTTGGTGGACAAGCCCACCATGTACTGTATTCAGAAACCCTGCATCACCTTGTACTGTAATTGCAGAGAGGGGACCTCTTCCGCTCTCCCCCTGTATCGGAAAGAGGGCCAGGATTGCCTGACTTAACTTCTCCAACTATGCTGAATGGGATTCGTGGAAGGAGAGCCCTGAGATCTCTCTCTGGAGGTTCCAATTTAAATTCTTTCTAAGTGCAAGGCTTATGTGAGGATACACACCACACCTGGGAATTATGTGAAACACTTCATTAAGCTGCACACTCTGTAGGAAAAATTACCTTCTTAGTTTATTCAGCTCAAGTTCAGAAAGTCCAGTTTAGAAACCAAATCCCAAGAATTTATGTGGAAGCCCGACTAACTTCCTAAGATATGACCACAGCAATCAAGAGATGCGGGGAAACAAACCCGCTGATACTGCCTTCCACAGCTAAATTTGAAGACTCTCCCAGCAGATGGGCTCATATGATTAACGGGCGTATAGTAAGCAGCACCTGAAGTCCCATGGTGCTTGAGAAGTTAAAAGGAGCCTCTGAAAGTATCTAGAAGCAAATATGGAAACTTCTACCAGGCAGCAAGCACCTCATGTCCTGGCACAGCTGAAGTTTCTGAAATCTCTTTTATACACCAAATTCTGTGCCATCCATGGAGGAAGGAATTTGGTAGGTGTAAAAAAACAAAGCAACTAACCACCAAAGAGTTTGATCATGTGTGCTTGATTCCATCCACTCCTTTCATTATTTTGTAAGTGTTTTAAAAATATGGATTTTATTTTTATTCAGGTATGGTGAGGCTAGCTGATCAGGAGACAACTGCCGTTGAAGCGATGGTGTTTTACTCATAATTCCCGGGGAGGCCGCAGGGGGTGGTCGGGAGACAGAGGAAGCAAGAGGAAAATGTGGCCAAGCAGAGCCAGGGGAAGCAGGGCAGGGAGGTGTAGAATTGTCTAGTTTGAACAATGTTGGTGGGCTCTGGGGCACGGTGATTATCTCTGGTAGCTGGTCCTGGGGTAGTTGGGGAAGGGGAACAATGGCCCTGAGTGTGTGAACCTGATAAAGCAGGTGGTTGAGGGGCTGGGCTCTGGATCAGGTGGCTTCATACAAAAGGCACGCTTGCAAGCCCGTCTTTACTACCTCTAGGAATTGGCTACTCTCTGGATGGGCCATCCTTCCGGTCTGCTAGGCCCCATGATATCAAAGCATTAAATACAAAAACTGGAAAATGTGGATATTACAAGGTCCAGCGGAACTTCACATGTGGTGACATCCGGTGCAGTAGATGAAGCTAAGGGGGTCAGAATTTTGTTTTGTCACTGATTCGTGGGTAAGCCAATCTTGCAGCTGGAGCCAAAACCTCCAGTGGCATCGAATAATTGTCCCTGCGTGACAGGGAGATGCAGGGTCACCTCTGGCTGGGGCTAATGGAGGGACGTCTTTTGAGTCTTCTACCAAAGGCCTGAAAATTGCCTCTCCCAAAGGTTCTAAAGCATGAGTTAATGTGAACAAACTAAAGTTGTGAGAGGAATCTGGAATTAAAGTGAACTGCCTGCGTGTTTATCAAAGTGATTTCTGCGGCAGAGGTGGGTTATTAGGCAGACTGGTGCGTGGATGATTCTGGCACAACTATGCCCACATCAAGTGAACAGCACTAGGGCCATTCAACATTTCAGTTGTGTGACTCAGTCTGGTTCTCTGCCTACCACGATGCAACTTCTGATAATTTGGTTTCCTGAATAGAATGCCCACATGAGAGGAAGTACCGGTCAGGTTGATGTGAATATCTAGTGTATCTGGCAATTACAGTTCTCATTGCAAATTCATATATTTGTATTCTTTTTTTAAAATCTTTTTTTTTGAAGTGCCTTACATTAATTATAATTTGGAAATAACAGGTAAAATAATTGAGAGTGTAAAGAGATACTATATGTGAAAAAAAAATCAGTATTTTTCTCTTTTGTTAAGTTTAGAAAAGTCAGTGGCTGGATCTTTCTAGTTGGTTCACCAAGGAGTAAAGAGAGGCTTCCTTGTGGAGAAACTGCCCACCAGTAACATTACAGAACCTCGAAAATCAATTTGCCAATTATGGCAACAGGCACACCAGCATTCTAAATGCCTCCTACCTCAAAGAGAACTCAACTTCAAAAGCACAAAATCTTACTACGTTAATTAGAATAATTTCTGGCTGTTGCAGACATAGAAAAGGTGACATAGAAAAATAAAAGTTGCTACAAACGTTCCCCAATCCAAATTAGAATCTGTTCCCAAATGACTTTTCTTTCTTAGCAGTAGCTCCAAAATCCTTCCATGAATGGCGAAAGTTACAATATAGGTATAGGTGTTAAAAGTTAAATTTTTAAAGTGAACCAAAAAGGGAAAGATAGAGAACTAAAAGCCTCAGGATATTCAATAAAGCTCTCATTTTTACTATGACTTAAGGGAAGGCAGGAGCAGAAAGTAATCATACTTTATACTTACAAATGTAGTAGCTATAGACATTATATTGTTTTTAAATTAAACTATCAAATCAAAAGTCTTGTTAGACTATTTCTAAAAACTTAAAGTATTTTCGATGAGATGAACCAAGCCTGTCTCTGCTTATTAAAGAGCTTTACAATTCCACTGGGAAACCCTTAGCAAGGCCAGAGCATATCTAGTCTTGTGAGAACCTCAAACATTTCATGTTGCTATGCTTTCTCAAGCCAAAACTGTCTTGCAGGTTCATTAACAAAATGTGTTCATTCTTGCAGCATTGAAATAGTCACTTTTTATTAAAGAGAAAAGAAAGCAAGATACACTATAAGTTATAATAAAATATTTTCCTACCTTGTAGTCATATATTCAGCTCTATGACCTGCAGGAAAAAAGAATTAAAATAAGTATATTGAATGGGATCCAGTGGAATGTATTTGGTAATCTTTTGTATCATCGTTCCCTTATTTTAAGATGCTGAGTTTATAATAAGTTGTACATTTTATGGTAGAAAACATGAGGATAGCATATGTAGATAAATAATTCAAAGTAAATATTTCATAAAATCTGTACATAAAATTTAGTAAATTCTGTAGAGAAACATGTTAAACTTAGCAATTTGAGGCAGGGTTTTTGTTTTTGTTTTTTAAACAAACAAGAAATAGCTACTTGATCCTAACTGTAAGTTAAAAGATGAAATGCAAATAAAACATATCCAAGGTTTGTACGTTAGTTATTCCTTCTATACTTGTAGGGGGAGAAGTGGGGGGTCAAACAGGGTTGGGAGAACTCAATATCCCTTAGACTAAATTGATATTCTTTCCGTAATGGGAAGTCAGGGGACTGGAGAGAAGTTGTATTCTGTAATCAGAAATGACATTTGCAGCTTTTAAAGTACAAGGACATTAAATTATACTACATTCCACCAACTTGTAAGCTAAAAGTCTTTCATGGAGTTCTCTGTCCATTAAAACATGAGCTGCTTCTTACACATTTGGGCTTCTTGACTTGTTTCAAATATAACACGCCTGAATTTTTGTGGTGATCCCACAACCTGCACTCATTTCAAGTGTGCGTGTTTCTATGGTTGCTATCTGCTCTCTCTTATGTTTAAGGTGGAGCAGTGGGAAGGGGCGTGGGAGAGTTGAACCATTCAGCTGGCTTGTTTGCAAAATGGTGATATGGTCCTGAAATAGCTTGAAAATATAGCTGGCAGGTGAGGGTCATGTTGCAACACAAACAGGTGAGCCCAGCCCATCCTATCGTAGTGCAGTGATTCAGACTTACAGGGCGAAGACTAGCTGGGGACAGTGAATCAACACTCGCAGGCTGCAACAGAGCCTTTTACTCTATTATCTGCTCTTGAATAACAAATTACATAAAGGATTTGATTACTATCTATTGATTAAACAAGTGAAAACAGTTAATATCAGAGGATACCTTTCTCAACACAGAGGCAGGCCACAGTAAGTGTTGGCAGAATCAATTCTTGGCCATGACTTGGCATGGGGATAAGGGGAATTGGGGAGGTCCTGCTCTCCTCCTCCAGTCCTACTTATCATTTAACTGTAAGTTCCTTCCTTGTGCTAGTCTTCTGCTATTTCAGGAGAGAAGAGGAAAAGGATAGGTGCACATAGATCTCTAGAATAATTGATAGCTATTCATGAATGGGAGAGAAAATCTATTGGAAAGTAGAGGGGCAGATGGTGAGCCGATTGTGGTGTGTGGGTGCCTTAGGTAACAGCCTAATGGAAGTGTAAAGCAGAGCTGGCTATACAGGGTAAAGCGCAGAGAGAGAGTAGGAGGTAAAGATGTGAGAGTCACTACCATTTAGGTTGTATTGGGGATAGGAGAGAGCTAAGATCGTGAGTCAATAGCATAAGCAAAGGGTTGAGGGTAGAGCAACTATCTGGCTTAGTGCTGTATCATATTCTGTCATGTTGCATACTTTATTATAGCATTAAGTATAATTAAGTATGATGTAATATGTATTAGTAACAACAATAAAAACAGTAATGATGTCTAATATTTATTAGACACTATTTTAAGCACTTTACATTACATATATTAACTCACAATTTTCACAATAACCTAAAGAGGTAGCTTTTATTATTACTCTTATTTTGCTAAAGAGACTGAGCATCTAGAAAAGTGACTTGCTCAAGGTCATGCTCTTAGTATGGGTTGGGTCTGGCACCAGGGTTCAGTTTGTGTTTTAATTCCAGTCCTGAGCTCCCAAGTACTACTATACTGTACTACCCTAAAAAAATGTAAGTCTTTTTTTCCTGGCAAATACTTTGATAGATCTTAGAAGAAAGGTAAGGATTGTAGCTTATAATTCTGTCTGCCCCATATAGCTAAAGCCAAATACAAAATACAGAACATTTAAATAAATTTAATGAATTTAAGAAATATGTATATTATTAAATTGATAAATATCTATGAATTTAATTTGAATAACACAAGTTAATCACTTTCAAGTGATTCAATGATAATGATGCTAATGACAATTTCTCATAAATGAAATGCTTTACTTTGAAATTTTGCTATTTTTGTTGAAATATCCCAATCATTCCCTAGATTTAGAAAATGATATGTAAAATGCTTAAAATTATTTTTCTCCATCCATTCATGGTTAATAGTATGAGATAAAAAATTAAAAACCTATGAAACATACATTTTGAAAAATGAACCAAGAGCAAGCTCTGTTATCATTCACAACATAACCACACCACCACATCCATCGTTTTTTCAGCTAATAGTCTTGAGTGTGTCTCAACTGATGAATGAGGTTTTATTTTTTAATCAGTATCATCATTAATAGATCAATAACACACAAGCTTAGAAGACTCTCCTTCCCAGAGAAATGTGAAAGCTTCCAGTGGTCTGAGGATTAGATTTCAATCACTTTCTTCTGAAGGCTACTTAATTATTAAAAACAAAAGACAACTCCTCTCCCCTCCACCACCTCTACATACAAGCCATTTGGAGGGAAAAAAAATGACCCAAGATTAACTTGCTCTTGGTACAAACACTTGCTTCACCTACTCTTACATTTCACTTGAGAATTACGAAGTGAATTATTTTTCACACCTAAATGCATTTTATCTCCATATAGAAAAAGGAAAAATCAAAATAAAATTTGGTGGCAATTTGAGATTTAAAAACTCTAGATAAAATATATAAAATGTGCACAGCTCAAACCGGACAGAGACACTCAGGATTTGTTCCCTAATAAATGACGAGGTCTCCTGGTGTTACTTTCCAGCCCTTTTTCTTCCTTAAAGAATATCAACTACTGCAGTGCTTTTCTAATAAAACATAATTATTCACAATCAGCTTCTCTTTTGAAAGTATATTTGTACTCCTACTCAAAGACAGAAAATGGATTGTGTGAGGATAACCTATTACATTCCTTTGTCAGAAACCTTATGCCCGGGGCAAGAAACAATGGAATATGGAGCTCAAGTTCCTAGTGTCAGATTTTCTAAGTTTAGCAAAATTGCACTGATATTTACACCCCCTTAACTCCAAATATTGCACACAAAGAAGCCAACGGGAACATTAAGACTCATTACTGAAAAAGAAAAAAAATCTCAGTTCCTCAGTTTTATAGATATGTATCTCATTTATTGTGGTCAATTTAACTTGTCTGATTGAAAAACAAATGACATTACAAAAAGATATAATGGTGTTGCTGGGGGATGAAGAAGATGATGATGAATTTGGTCTTAACGACTCATTATGTGTTTCTTTCTATTTCAATAGTTTTCAAAGATTTGGATTTCTGAATTTTGGCAGTGCCACTTTAAGAGCCCAATCTAGTTGCTTCATGAGATGTTGTAAATCAAAGAACTTACTGGGCTACTGGTAGTCTGCCAAAAAGCAAGCAGTGAGGCAGGCCAAACACATGTCTGTAGTTACAGATTCAGCTGTGTACGATCAACTGCTAAATCTCTGGGTTAGGCTCTATTTGTTTTACTATGAAGGCAGTTTTTGCAGTAGTGAGTCCAGTATACTTCAGAGAGGTGATTTCTATATAAAAAGTCAGGACTGTCCCCAAACACACCATTGAATGTTGTACTACTAACCCTATTTAGCCAAATCCGGACTTGGATTCCTTCATAAAGGCTCCAAGACCATTGGATTACTTCATCGTGGGACAGGCGCCATTAACTCTCCTGGTATCCTTTGGTGTAAGCCTATTAACACAAGGAGGGCTTGCATGGAAAGCCAGCAGCCTCACAATGGTCGAGCTAAAAGGTGGGGCATATCTCCTCCCTTGCTCAGCTTTTCTCTGGGCAAAGCTGCCAGTGCAAACCCAGGCAGTGACCAGCAACTGGTGTGCTGTCAAGCCTGCATAAGGGATAGGGCTGGGGAGCAGAGAGGTCTGCAACCAGTGGGCAGAGGCTGGTGTGTCTGCTGCCGCTGGCTGAAAACCATCCAATTCCTTTTGCAAAATAAACTGAGTCCAGTGAAGGTCTTCTACACTTGAACACAGCTGGTGTCACTGGGACACCAGAGCCCATTGAAAGAAATTTCAAGCTAAAGAAATCCTGGCTTAGAATTCACAAGGTATAATATCACTTTATACAGTTTAGTAGCTAAAGAGAGAATCTGGCATGTAAATTCAGCAAACTGGCTAAAATATAGCCCTATCCAATAATGACATGTAAAATAATATTAATCATGGGGCTTTCCCTCTAGGAGACGTAAGAGAATCTATGTTGAATGTGTACCATAAAAGTTTCAGAATGTGGTCCCAAGTGTATTAACACATGTGTCTGCATGCAGTGCCAAGAATGAATTCACCCACTACTTAATTCTCTCAAACTCACAATTTCTAAAGTGGTGTCCAGTCTTGTAGGGAAGGACTTTGTGCCTGTCAGCATTAATCCACACTTACGATAATTTATGCTGGGGGCTGGCAACTGACCTTGAGGGCATCACTTGAAATATCAGGCATTTGTGAAAAATGGGGGGAAAAAGACCTTACATGATACTTTGAGGGAAAAAGAAAAAGACAGGACACGATTGCTGAAGTAAGAAAACTATTCAAAGATAAAAAGACTTTTTTTTTTTTTTAAAGATCAAACCTATAGAAGAGTTGAAAAAATATAAGGAACATCCTTATACCTTTCATGTGGATTTTTCAATTTTTAATATTTGCAAAATTGTTAATATTTGCCAAATTGGCTCTATCTTCTCTTTTTCTCTTTCTCTCTCTCTCTTTCTATGTCTTTTTTTTCTGAACTATTTGAAAGTAAGTTGCAGATATAATGACACTTCAGCAAGCATTTCTTAAGAATAAGAACGTTCTTCTTTATAACCACAATACCATTATCATATCTAGGAAAATCAACCTTAATTTAATAACAACATTTAATATATAGTCTATACTTAAACTTTCCCAATTGCTCTTAAAGTGTCTTTCAGAAATTAATCTAATCTAATGTGCAATGGTTCACATATTGTGTTTGTCTATTTTATTTTTTTAAAGACACTTTTTAGTAGTTTAAATGTTGCAGTTTCTTTTTTTCTAAATGAAATTGGCCTTTTATCTTGGATTTGGCAGCACAAGTGTGTAATACATGGAGTCTTACTTAGGTCATGGTAACCCTTCTTCAGGTGGTCATTCACTAAGGATGATGGGTTATTTGGAGGAAACCAGGAGATAAGGTGATGGAAACACTGCTTTATGGGTAAGGAAGGTTCCAGAATGGTAGGAGGCAAGAATTTAGATCTAAAAGTGGCAATCTCTTTTTGACTTGAGTTACTCACACAACTCAGTCCTCTCATTGCCACTCCTTTCCATAGTCTCTTTCACTTTTTATAACTTCCAGCAGGATCTGGTGTGAATAAAAGATAATTAAAGCTACAGACTAAGTCGAGGCACTTAAGACAGGGACTTTGCTTGTATTTATTTTTTTCCTTGTAAATGCCATGAAGATGAAAAGAGAAACAATAACATTTACATGGTCCCCTTTGCCTATAGTCCTCTTTCCCCTCAGTTTCCTCATTTGTAAAAATGGGGAGACTAACAGCGGTCAGTTAAATAAATATATAACTCAGAACAATGCCTGGCACAAAGAAGGCCTTATATATGTGTTAGCTGTTGTTGTTTTTGTTATTATGATTAGACACAGCAATCTACTTATACTATTAGATTATTTCTCAACTACAAGGGATGCCTACCGAAAGAAAAAAAAAATCACCCAAACCGGTTTAGCTGGTTTCTAGAGTCCAAAAAGGCAATAGAGGGAACAACAAATACCAGCCCATTAAAACAAACAGGGGTGGGTCTGGAGTGGGTGGAGAGGGGAAGGAAGAAGTGACTGAGGGGTCTGCAGGTGCAGCTCCTCCAGACTTTCCCTCCTCAGGAGCTCTGTGACAGTTTTTTAGCCCTCCCTAGATTTCACTATTCTTCCTTAAGGTCAGCACCAAGCTTACAAAGAAAATAGTTCCAGGGAGAGCTTGGTTATTACAGATACAGATAAAACCAACTCTAAACATACAGCGTTCTCTGCTTCTTAAGGCACAGACACACAATTCACACGCTTTCTGGAATATATATACATGACATGATGCATTACCCAGGTCATCTTCCATCTATTCCACATTACTGACCTTCTCCAAGGGTCCTCTGCAGCAGATCATGTTTGGCTTGAAGTTTTGTGATGAGATTACTGCCTTCCAAATATTCTCTTAGTTTCTGCAAAAGACAAGATGAATTTATAACTTTAAAAAATTACTCAACATCAAGGAACTTGTCACAGGAGATCTAAAAGCCAGCCACTTGTATTTTTTAGATCCTAGAATCTTGCTACTCTAAGTGTGGTGTGCAGACCAGCAGGTCCAGCCATCTCTGGGGAGCCTATTATAGGTGCAGACTTTCAGGTCTCTTCCTTCTCAGACCACTTGAAATTAGAACCTGCCTTTTAACAAGCTCTTGTGGTGACACGTATGTACATTAAAATTTAAAAGTATTGTTTTGGAGCAGTCCTCTAACTCCTAAACTCTATCCCAGACTAACTGAATCAGGAACTCAGAGGGTAGACAGGTGTCCATATTTTAACAAAGGACCCAGGTGATTCCGATGCAACTACAGAAGCAGCATTTGGGAACCTGAGACCTAGGCTCTGTCCACAGTAGCTTGGGAAAACAATGGACGCACCATGAAGTAGAACTGTTCCGTTTCCTGTTGGTTAGCTCTTCTCTTGGCGATGCTGGGCTTACTCAGGTAGGTTTCGGAGACAGTAGACTTCACAGACTCTGTGGAGCGACTATGCTGGAAGCATTCAGAAACATCATAGTCCTCGATGGTGACCATATCTTGTATTGTCTGCAAGGTGGCTTCAGTTGTTTTCTTAACCTGGGAACAGAAATACATTTCTCATGTGAGCACATTATTTCATGAATTCCACACACACTCAGTGAGAGTCAGAGATGAGGACATAGACCCAGCCCCTGAACAGTTCAGTCTATTAGGGAAGAAAGACAGATAAACAATATTCCATATTACCAACATAAGGGGATGATCTCTTCAAAATTATCCTAAGGAGGATATCACTTTATATTTGAGTCCTTATAAATCTCATGCAGCACCAGGTACTCTCTCAATTACTTTCTTGATTTAAATAACCTTTTCAATTGGAGTAAAACTATGTACAGAAAAACACACAGATCATAAATATACAGTTGATGAATTAATGCAAAGTGAACACACCTATGTGAGCACCACTCAGATCAAGAAATAGTATGTCACGAGCATCTTTATGCCTCTCCCAATCACTATACATCTCCTCTCTTTCTCAAAGGTACACACTACTCTGACTTCTAACATCATATATTAGTTTTTCCCTTTTTTGTACTTTATATAAATGAAATCCTACAGTATGTATGATTTTGTCTTGCTTCTTTCACTCAGCATTAGTGACATTCATTCATTTCTTGTGAGCATAGTATTTCATCGCTGAATATTCATTGTAAGAATACAACATAATTCATGTCTTTTACTATTGATAGATGGCTTATTTTTAGTTTGGGGCTATTTTGAATAATGTTGTTATACACACATTTTTGTTGGGCCATACATACATGAGTAGTATTGCTGCCACAGGGTATGCCAGAATGTTTTCCAAAATGATTGTTGTAATTTATATTACCATCAGCAGAGCAGCAGAATTCCTGTTACTCTGCATCTTCATCAACATTTGGTATCGTCAGTCTATTTAATTTAAACCGTTGGGTAGAGGGTGCAGTAGTATCTCACTGTGGTTTTAGTATGCATTTTCCTGATAAATAAGCACATTATCATATGTTTCAGGCAAATTGGATCTCCTTCATTGAGAATGCTTTGTTCAAATCTCTTGCTCAATTTTCTACTGGTTATGAGTCTATTTCTTAATGATATGTAGACATGGAAGTGAGTCTCTTGTTAGTTATATGTGTTGCAAATATCTTTTCCCACTCTGTGCTGTGGCTTTTCACTCTTTTAGGTCCAGATGAACAGTTTCTAATTTTCATGTAATCAATTTATCAGTTCTTTCCTTTATGATTAGTGCTTTTTGTATCCTATTTAAGAAATATTTTCCTATCTTATGGCCATGAAGATAACTGTTCTATGTTATCTTCTAGGACTTTTTTTATTTATCCAAGGTCACATTCTTCCTTTGCTTATCAAAGTCTAATATGTAAAGAGTAAATGTAAAGAGTTTGGAACACATTAATTCCATTTATCCCTCCAGATTTATGTTTTTTGTAATGTATGATAATAGGACATATATGTAAATATTTATACATATTTAAATAAAATACAAAATAAATAAATAATAAATAAAAATTAAATTACTGTTTTATATAGTCAATATTCCTTTAACTTTATTCATATATTTATTATATTCCTTATCTGCATTCCTTATATTTTAAGAGCACCCTTTAGAAATGCTTTTTAGTATGCATCCATTTTTGTTGACTTGAACATGCCTTGTATTTCACCTTCGTTTATGAAAGATATTTTTTGTATTTGGAAGTTATTTTCTTTCTGTATATTAAAGATAATCACTGTACTTTGTTGTAGCTTCCATATTCTTTTTGAGTAAGAAGTTTGTTGTCAGTCTGTTACTACTTTGAAGGAAATCTGCTTTCTTTCTCTAGCTGCTTTTGAAGTTTTCTATTCATCTTTGGATTTCTATGGTTTCACCATAATGTGTCTAGGTAAGGATTTTAAAAATATATTCTGCCTGGAATTTTTCTGACTTCTTGAAGGTGTGTGATGCTGTTCATAAGCTCTGATAAGTTTTCAGCCTTTATTTTTTCAAATATTGAGTCTATTTTCTATAATTTTTCTTCCTGGGAGTTCAATTAATATACTAGACTTCATGGTGTTCTCTACATCTCTTATTCTTCTCTTCTGTATTTTCCATCTTTTGCTTTCCCACAATGCATTTTGATTATTTTCTTCTGATTTGTCTTCTATTTTGATCATTCACTCTTCAGCTATGTCTATATTGATGTTAAAACCACCCACCAATTTCTTAATTTTGGTTATTGTATTTCTCAGTTCTAGAATTTCCGTGTGGTTCATTTTCAAATCTGTCATTTCACTGTTTATTGTTCCCTGCTGAAATCTAGGCTTGACTTTTATTTCCTTGACACTGTAAATAGCTCTTTTACTTCTGATAATCCCAATATCTGGAGTTCCTGTGGGTGTGTCTCTATTATCTGTTATTTCTTCTGGCTACCACTCATGGGTTTCTTGTCTCCTACTGTATCTAATTATCTTTTCTGGACATTTCTGTAGAGTTATTTGAGGTCTAAGGTGAAGTTATTTTTTCAAGCTACTTGCGGCATTAGTAGTTCAGAATCACTGGATGCTATTACTGTTCAAAATACCGGATGTTCTTCCTTTTGGGATTATATGGTTCCCTGTGTCATAGGCTTCAGGCTTGGCTATATACCTTGTCCTGGGCAATGAAAGGTGAAAGGAAGAGTCATTGGATTGACTCAGTCTACCATTATAGGAAGTAGAAATCTTTTCAATTACTTTTTTTTGAACAACAACAAAAAAATTGTTTGGGAAAGGAACAATAACAATCAGTACTAGTTTGGATGCTTTAACAAGTCATGTGATAAAAAAAGGAGGCAAAGAAATTTAATAAACTTAATCATTATTCTAGGGTGTATGCACAATGCAAATGATAGATACTGTTAGAAAAAAACATATTAAAGATCATGAAAAAATACTGTAATTAGGCAAGGATACATCATCTTGTCTTGCTGCTGCCCAAGACATGGCTTCTGTCCATGTAAACAGAGTTCTAGTGTGAGACCAATACAAAATCTAAATTCCTTGTCAATAAAACACCATAGATACCTTCTTCTGTGGCAGAAGTACTGGGTATGGTACCCCTCCAATATGTGTTTGTTACGACATTTACTCTTATTTATTTATTTATTGTAATTATTATTTATTTATTTTAATTAATTAATTGATAAATTTATTGTTTTTTCGAGACAGAGTCTCACTCTGTTGCCCTGGC
Organism: Cheirogaleus major; assembly: GCA_963574435.1. NCBI lineage: Eukaryota > Metazoa > Chordata > Mammalia > Primates > Cheirogaleidae > Cheirogaleus > Cheirogaleus major. The sequence goes on from CAUYPO010114188.1 coordinate 25,601, forward strand.
TAGAGTGCTGTGGTGTCAGCCTAGCTCACAGCAACCTCAAACTCCTGGGCACAAGCGATCCTTTTGCCTGAGCCTTCCGAGTAGCTGGGACTACAGGCATCCGCCACCATGCCCGGCTAATTTTTTCTATTTTTGGTAGAGACGGGGTCTCGCTCTTGCTCAGGCTGGTCTCGAACTCCTGAGCTCAGTCGATAGTCCTGCCTTGGCCTCCCAGAGTGCTAGGATTACAGGCGTGAGCCACCGTGCCTGGCCACGACATTTACTCTTGATGATGGAACAGGAGTATTAGAAGCTTATCTCATAGATTATGATAAATTCTGCCAGACTCCAGCATCAGAAATCCTAATCAATGATGACCTTCAGAAAAGTATGGATATGATCACGGATATGTTTTGTCCTCCAGGAATAAAAACTGATGCATATCTGTGGTTGGAATGCTTCATCAAATCATATAATGTCACAAATAGAATGGAGCAGCAAATTTGCTATCAGATTTTTGACATCATAGTTGCGGAAGATCCTATCTAATATTGCCATTCAACTTAGCATATAAAAATACTGTAATTTTAGAAAATGCTACTTTTTTGAGATTGTTATAAAACATGTAAGAGATTTAACCGCTTTTAAAAATACAATTTGCATTTTTATTTTAATCACTATTTTCGATTTTTTTGGACAAATACACATTGTGCTATCTTAATGCCTTCTTTTAAGTCTGTTAAATTGTTCCTGTTGCTCAAAATATTCAGCATGATGGCTTCTAGGTATATGAAAGGAAAAGAGACATTGAATAAATAAGGACTATGTTTTTGTTACTCTTGGCCATCCTTTCAGAGAAGCTATTTTGTTTCCCTACACTGAAAATCACTTTTTCTCTTGATTTTTTTCCTAGTATAAGCCACTGATTTCTCTGCCATCCAACATCCCTGGTTGGGCTTCTTTTCCTGCCCTGGTTTTTATCAACAATGTTATAATGTTAGCCTGGGTATTAAATTAGAAAATGTTCTTACCTTAAATCTCTTGGCTTTTACTGGGTGCAAGGTACATAACAGCTACTGGCGTTGTTTCTGTACAGAGAGATCTGCTTAAACAAATACTGCTAGGAATGTTTTTCTAAGTGAGCTACAGTGTATTAAAAGAGTGATTTGCTTTAAGTAGAAGTGGCAAAATGACTTTGTTTGGATTCTGATATTGATCATTTTAGGATAAATTTATTTCTTTAGACCTGAACTGTGTGACTTGATCACTTATTTCTCTCCATGATATTAGAAGTTATTCCATTCTACCTCAACCTAATAAAGTAGTCAGATTTACTATGCTAGTTACTTATTTATATTACCCTTTTTTAATAGTCTCATAGAAAATATCCCTATATTACAGGTTTTAACTAATTGAATTAGATGTTAAATCAGTATAATATTCTGCTCTTTACCTGATAATGTCTGTCAAACTTAAAATCATGAATATTTAATTTTATGCAAATATTTCTATATATTTTTATATATGTATAGATTTGGATATGTTATTTGCTAAAGACTTAGAAATACAGATCTGCCTAGTTCAATGTTAGTGATCAATAAAATAAATGCACATTGAAAAAACAAGTAAAAATACTGTAATTAATTACTTTAAGGAGGTCACGGCTGAATTAAAAGACTCACCATCCTATGTTACTCAAATAGGCTCTTGAGGCTTGTGAAAAAATTTCTAATGACAGTATTATGCACAGGTTTTAAAAGTGTTATATCTCATACAAATAGATCTGAAGATGGTGTACTCTGGAAAAACAGTGCTTGATGACTCAAAATGTGGCTCTGGTAATGACAAGCACAGTATCAGGATATGTTAAGAGTCTCCATGAAATTGTGAGAATGAGAACAAAACAGTATTTTTAAATTAAAACATTATTTTATATGTGATTTAACATATTTATGCATAACTAAACTAATTGAATATTGAAGGTAAATATTTGACTATAGCACCATAAGTTTTATATTCACATTAAAAAAATTAAAAGCCTTTTACTTGTTCCTATATATTGTAGTTGAAATACCACTAAGTAAACACTATTATTTCTTTATTCAATTAAACTCTTGATTTTCAAAAATGTATAAGAAGATATGGGTGAAAAAAGTATCGTGTTGTCTGAAGAGGTCAGGGAAGACACCATTGAGAAGGTAAGTTTTGAGCCATGTGTTCAAGTGTGAGTAGGTTTTCACTGGAGAAAAGGGCATTCTAGGCAGAGGGAAGTGTGGGAAGAGAGAGACCCTGACCTCTTGGGGCTACACCAAGTAGCTTTATATGAGAAATAGGAGGTTATGGTATATAGTGGAGATGGTATGCTAATAAAGGTCCTTATATACCACACTTAATTGAGAACAAATAGGGAGCCACTGATATTTACAAGGAATGGAACTAACAGTTCAGATTTACATTTTCCAAAGATCCCTGAGCTGATGAACAATAGAACGGAAAAAGACAGGAGAAAGTTAGTCAGGAGACCTTAGCTCTGTTGAGAGACGATGAGAGCTTTGATCTAAGGAAGTAAGAGTGGGAATGAAAATGATGGGACACATTTGCAAAACATTTAAGCAACAGAAGTGGCGGGCTTATCTTTTTCAAGAAAAGGCTTACATGAAAAAAAAATTACTGGAAGAAACTATGTAAGGCACAGCAGACTTCAAAAGATATAGAAGGCTGAAAAGTATATAATGTTCTTAAGATATTGGTGAGGTGGAATATAAGAGTAAAATTATAGGCCAGGAACGGTGGCTTACGCCTGTAATCATAGCACTCTGGGAGGCCAAACCAATAGGACCGCTTGAGCTCAGGAGTTCAAGACAGCCTGAGCAAGAGTGAGACCTTGTCTCTACAAAAAACAGAAAAATTAGCCAGCGTCTTGGTGTGTGACTGTAGTCCCAGCTACTTGGGAGGCTGAGGCAAGAGGATCGTTTGAGCCCTGGAGTTTGAGGTTGCTGGGAGCTATAATGATGGCACTGCACTCTACTCAGAATGACAGACTCTGTCTCTAAAAATAAATGAAATAAAATAAAATAAGGTGTGATAAGGTGTTTTGACATGTTCCTAATTAAAACACGATGTCAATTAAATTAACACAATGATGAAAGAAAGCTCCCAAAGCAAACAAAGAAACAAATAAACAAACGAAACCAAACAAAGACCACCTGAAAAAAACAAAAAAACCAAAAAAATCATCATGGACCAAAAAATAAAAATCTGTTTTTGTAGTTTGTCTTAAAATACATTTGGTCCTCTGTCTCTGGGGATTCTGCATCCATGGATT
>CAUYPO010114190.1:0-36401 GCA_963574435.1 Cheirogaleus major
ACACACACACACACACACACGCTGTGCTTGCACAGAGAACAGCAGACACACATTTCCCAAACACACCAGCTGATGTTCAAGAGGTGGGCACTTCAGATCCCTTTGAGGTTGAATGGTCGCCAGATTTGAAGCAGGGAAGCAGCAGGTGCTTCCTGATGGGAGGGCTTGTTAAATGCTGTAACGAGTTACCTAGGGAAGGCTTCTCCGCTGGTTTTACCACCAGGCCTGATCCTCAGCTGTCTGGACCAGCTTAGGTGTGGTCTCGCTTCCAGGCAGGAGAGAGAACTAGATGACCTCTTTGGGTCCCTTCCTGCCCTGGGATTTCAGGCAGACATTAACATCTGGGGAGTGACAGTAGCTAAGAGATCCCAGTGGCCCGAAGCCAGCAGCAACAGGGTGGCCCAGTCTGGGCGATCCACCTGGAGCTAAGCAACTGGTAGAGTTGCAAACAGCAACAAGTCTGGCAGCTGCCAGGATTACCCGCCTGACAATGCAAGAAGCAGTGGATGGAACTGCTCAGCCCCAGGAGGCAGGAGCCCTGACCGCAGGGCGTGCGTGTGCATCCCCACGAGTGTCCCGAGACACACGTATGCAGAAGGTGTTTATGCAAAGGTGGTGGTGAGGCCTGCTTGGGAGGTCTCTCCTCTTAGATCCTGAAAAGCCTGATAAGAATCACAGCTTCCAAGCAAGAGTTGGACATGTTTTTCGCAGTTCATTTTTCCTCACCACATCCTCTGAGGAGAAAGGGCGGGGGGACCCTCAGCTTCGTGGATGAAAGACAGGAAAGACCACGAGACAGTGAAGACCAGGTCGCAGCTGCCCCAGACCCACTGGATTTGCCCGACTGCCAGGGTCTCCAGGCCTTTCTAATCTCTTTTGGTCCTAGCCAACTCTGAATTCAGATTTCTTTTAAGTCTGGCATATAACAGCACTTTATTAATTGCCCACAATCAGTCAACCCACATCCATTTCTGAGTGTCTACACTTGAGCTAAGGACACAGAACCTGTGGCGGGAAGGATACCTTCCTTCAAAGGGCTTAGTGCTAGGAACACAAGAAGACAAGAGAAACGATCACAGACAAGGTGAGAGGGCACATGATGGGGGGCCGGGGCCACCTGGGCGCTCAGAGGAGGTGGCCCCCAGGGCAGGGAACGTGGCAGGTGTTGCGGAAGAGGTGGGGTGCACACAGGCCTGGGGGAGGTTTGGAGTGAGAAGTGGGGGACACAGAAGACATTCTGGGACCAGCGAAGCTGAGCAAGGGTGTGGCAGAGCCACCGGCAGATGGGCCGCCCAGGCCAAGTGCTGAGACCCCCAGAGGGACACAGGCCTCGAGGGCTTTAGGGAGAAGACCCAGTTGGATGCCATAGGGACCTGGGAGGTAAGGGAGGTTTCTGCACAGAGGACTTCCTGAGGTCTTTCTAAAGTGACTGCCACTCACAGATACGACCGTGAGTGTCATTTCCCAGAGGGGGTAGGCCTTCGATGGGCATGCACACCACTGAACCACCCCTCACGGCCAGAGGCGAAGGAGATGGGGCTGTCTGGGGCTCTGAGGGCCCCACGCAGAGCACCTCTCAGGTTATTTAGCTCCTGTGACTTTCCCAACAGGTTAGTAACAGGCACACACACCTGCACATGCACACATACAGACACCTGCACATGCACACATACACACACCTGCACATGCACACACCTGCACATGCACACATACACACACCTGCACATGCACACATACACACACCTGCACATACACACATACACACACAGAATATACTCATTGATTTTAGTTAGAAACATGCATTTAAAATAGCCTCTAAGTTAACCTCTTAGAAAGGTCTCTGCATCCACCATTAATTGCTGAATTAGGAGATTCTTTCACACCTGCTTCCCACAATGCATGGGGGGGTTAAGTAATAGAAACTGGTCTGATCTGGTTTCTGTGTCTGGCTCAGGTCTCTCCCTACGACTTCTCCCTCCCCTCCGCACCTCCCCCTCACCCATCTCTGCTCAGAACCTTCCACAGCTTCCCGCTGGCTACAGCAACTCATCCCAGTCCCTATGCTGGGGTCCCCACCCCGAGTCACTCGTCCCTCTCTGTGCATGTGTCTACTGCGCTCTCACCGTGGCCTGCACGGCGCTGACATGCTGTGGAGACACACAGAAAATAAACATGAAAATAAGCAAAAGAACTGAATGTTGTGCCTAGTTAATAAGAAAACAGAGCAAGAATCAGTGATTCTCCCAATGGCAGTGCCACTGGAGCTGAGTCCCGGAGGATGACAGGGACCCACAGGCGCGAGCCCAGAGGCAACCCTGCTAGGGGGGCCGCATAAAGAGCTCATTGTGGGGAAGAACTGGGAGGTGGCCCAGGTGGCTGGAGCATGATGGGCAGGGTCCCAAAAGGAGGTCATCCAGGGCACTGGGGACCAGGGTTGGACTTCTGTCCCAAACACTTTCCTTCCCCTACACTCCCCCGAGGTCAATGGGACCACCTGCAGCCCTTCCCCTCTGTCCCCTCTCACACTCAGCTGGCCACCAAAGCCTACTGATTCCACCTCACAATCTCCCCAACGCTCCCCTCTCCTCTGCACTCTGCCTGGTCTGGGTCCTCACCATCACTCGCCTGAGCCAGGCTATCAGCCCAGCCACCTCTCCTCGCCTCCAGCCCAGCTCCTGGCACGGGGGCCCGTTGGGGCCACCAGGCAACTTCCTAAAGCACACGTCTGGCCCACCCTCTGGCCTGAAGACTCCTGTCTACACTGGTGGCTGTTGAAGCTGGGTGGTGGGCATGAGTTCTTCTAGATGTTTGAATTTTCTATCATAACCACTACAAAACAAAACAACACAACCCCTCCTCCTACCCAGGGGCTCTAGTCCTCAGAGGCTAATTTCTGGGCTTTGCACATACTGGCTAAACATTACAAACTCATTCAAGGAAACCATTTCCCTTAAGAGATTGTATAGTCCGTCTATTCCGTATTTTCAGAGTCTCCCCTAGTCTCCACTGCTTGAGAGACACAGCCAAAGCTTCCTGTGGCCATCGCCTCCTCCTCAGCTCACCCACAGCCCCGAGCATCCAGCCACGTGAAGGTTCCTAAAACACGCAAGCCCTTTCAGACCTCCTGCCATGGTGGCCTCCTTCCCTGAGTCTGCGCTGGATAAACCATTTCCACTTCCACTCATCTGTCAAGCTCAGCTTCGGCATCAGTTCCCTGGCAAAGGTTCTCTTTCCTCGCCCTGGTCCTCTGCACCTGTCTAAGTGGCAGCCTAGGGCTGCTTGTGGGTGGGCGGGGACCTGGCTGCCACCGTGGCAGTAGAGAAAACAGGACCTCACTGAGCCCTCATGTGAGAGCAGAGGGGCAGACAGGGTGGGATGCACCCTGCCCAGGGCTCCCCACTGAGTCCAAAGTCAAAAGGGGGCACAGACAGCCCCTGCAGGGCTCCACTCCCCACCCCACCTGCTGCCTGCCACCTGGTGCTGTCCTCTGCCTGCCGTTGGCCGAACCAATGTACCACAGTGTGGACTGGCCTCAACTCCCAGTTCCTGCCTCGTCCCCAAACAAAGCTCTTCAGGCTATAGAGTTCTCGGCTATAGACCCACAGCCCAGAGACTCCCTGTAACAATACAGTGACAGAGTGTGTGTCAGTCTTGGGAGACACCTGGTCCCCAGCCCCCCCTTCCCCCCCACATCCCACGCATAGCCTGTGATTGCACCCCAGGGAATCTAAAGGGGGAAATGGCTGACAGTTCCCATGATGACGCCAACCTGACCAAACCCCTTTCCAGCTAATTCTCCCCAGTCTGTGACTTCACTCTGTCCTCACATAAAAAGGAAAAGCAGGACCCAAAACCATGACTGAGGTCTGTGTTCAGACTTGCCCCTGATGTAACATTAACCGCACTTGCTGTGATAATATACCTGTTTTTAAAATGTTTTTCAAGAGAGTTCATGTACAAAAAAGCATTAAGGTATAATTTCTCCTCCGTGCTGCTGCCAAATGTTCCAGAGGCTACAGAGGACGACAGCAAGGGGAGGCTGGTTCCCTACGAGTGCCGGCGCGTCCCCACCGCTGCGTCCCCACCGCCGTGGCTCCCTCTGCCTTCACAGGAAGAGGCTTTGGCAATGGAGTGGCGTGAACTTAGCTACAGGTGACACCACACTTACAGACTCTTTAAAGCCTACTATTAAACTAGGTGTAGACAACCTTGGGACTCATACCAAGTGAATCCACCTCCACTGCTGCCGGCGCTGAAGCCTGTGTGCCTTTGTTTTTGGCGAGCCTTCCTCTGCTCACACTTCTCCTCAGCCACGCCGTGCTTGGTGTCTGTTACGCGGGACGGGCTCTGAGTTTGGGATGAGCCTGCAAGGTAGCAGATCTTCATAACCCAGAGTCTTAAAGAAGTTGGGTTTAGATATGGAAGAAATTTGCTCTGAGTGAGGAAAGTATTAAAACCCAACAGGGAGCAAACGTGGCCTGACCAATGGCCACCGGACTTTCTGTCCATGGGTTTTGAGGGTTTTGTCTAAGGTTTTCATAAATTCAGAGCCAGTGTTTCAGGGCTGCGTCCTCCAAGCCTGGTAACTCGGGGATTAGTATCAACTATAACGTTAACCTCACCCACCCCCGGGAAGATGGGCAGGATTCAGGAACCAAGATGTTTGGCACAGGGGCCGGGCCCCAGGTCAGAGTGGCTGCCTCTGGGCCCTCCGAGGCCCCCGCTTGCCCACCCACTCGCGGAGAGCAGCAAGCCCTCCACCAGCATGAGCTGCGATGATCCACATTTAAGCTGGACATTCTATGGGGTTCCGTGGTCTAGTTGCCCTGGGGCGCCCTAGCAGGTGTGTGGCAGTGACCAGAACAACACTCCAGTGCTTGCAGCCCCGCAGGCCAGACTGCTCTTGCCAGCTGCTCAGAGGAAGGCGCTGGTCAGCTGGAGGCCTGGCAGGTGCAGGCCTTGGCAGACTGAGGACTTTCTGCAAAAGCCAGTGCTCTTGTTCAGAGGTACCACAAAGATTTCTCATTTTGCTTACTTTTTATCTACTCAATAGGCCTGGCTCAGGAATTAAAGGCTTTTATTAAGCACTGGAAATGAACTGGAAATACATGGCCCACTGACCTCCTCACACCGTTCACACTGGCAACCAGCAGCAATGGGCCAGCGCTAGCCTGCTGCAGCCATCTGGGGTTCACCTTCCAGACCTCAGGCCAGCCATATAATCCGGCTTCCCTGCAAAAGATCTAGTAGCTATATGGGATTTCCCCCTCTCATGTCCTAGGTCTGGACACAGCTCTGGGGCCACCCTTCCTAAGGCACCGGCACCCCGACCTGGCCCTCGCAGGCTCCCAGGCCAACGGCACTCCCGAGAGCCTGGCCTCCCTCAACGGGGCTCTGCAGCCTCTGCCTCTGTAGTGGATGAAGTGAGTTTCCAGTAGCCTAATTTTCTCCCAGGCAGTAAGACTTAAGGTTTGGAAGAAGAGTTCACTGTTTGCAAATGTCCTAGAAATAAAAGAGCTTAAAAATGAGGAATGAAAACATGGTTTCATATCTTGGTTTTCTTCATCAGATGAGCAGGAAACCACAGCAGACCTGAAGGGCTGACAAAGCCCTGGTCACTTCCTGCATTCCTTGTGGCCATGAGCCCTGGACTCTGCATGGGCATCCTCCAGCCACCCCCAAGGGCTCCCCAGGAGAAGGCAGGGAGACAGCTACTGGCCCTAGACACCTGCCGTGTGCCCTAGGGGCTTTATGGACTTTCCTTATTTAATTTTCACGGCCCTATTAAAGTAGGCGCTATCACATTTTACATGTAACCCCCCAGCCTCGTAAAGATTAAGTAATTGCCAAAGTCAATAGCTCCTCAGTGGCAGGACCAGTACAGGAATCCAGGTCTGCCCAAGCCCACGGCCCACACTCTTCCCACTCTGGGCCCAACGTCCAGGAACGCGACCGCCTTCGAGTGTTCACACCCAGGCAGTCAGGAGGAGAGGCCATGAGGAAAAAGGAGAGACCCAGGAGGGAACTGGGGAACACCTCCCCTTTGTACCCCGGTGCGGAGGCCAGCCAGTGTTGGGAAGGGAAGAGCTCTTGAAGAACCAGGAGAGCAGAGTGACAAGTTCCAGCCCAGTATTTGCAGCAAAATGCCACCCATGATTCAAAGGCATGAAGCCCTAACAATGGCATTTGAGATGTCCCATCTCCAGTTCTCAGTCACTGCTGGGCACTGCCCCCCTTCAGCCCAGCAGGTAGCTGGTGTCCTGCTGCTCCGCTGCAGCCAGAACAGCTCGGAAAGAAGTGCGTGAAGATGGTGCTCCGACCTTTGCTGTGTCTCAAGGAGATCTCAAGGTTTTTCCTCTGATTCTTGTTCTAGGATTTGGCTTTTTCCATAGCAGGAGCCCTAAGTTCCGCACACCTTCCATTTATCCATTTATCACAAACAAGGATATTGTCCTCTGTCTTAAAAAAACAATTCCCAGGCCTGTTCGAGAGGGCTGTGCAGGCCGTCCCACCCCACTGTGAGGAAACACGGCACTGCCAGCTCACAGGGACGGCCGAGTGAGTGCTGCTGACAACCTGCCACCCTAACCCAGCAGCTCTGTTCCGTGCAGCTGCTGAAAACCGTCCGTGTTGGAGAGACCAGCAGAAACACTGCACTGATAGATCTGACTTAGGAGAGATGAATACACACACGTGTTACACAGATCTTGCAAAATCTGTAACTATGGGGAGAGAGGGGTGGGGAGAGAGGAAGAAAACAATTGAGCCCCAGAGGCATCTGGAAATGAATGCTAGACTGTCTGGGTGTTGCTCAATGGTGACCTGCCTTCCCAGGGGCTGTGCCAGGCACTGGTGAAGGCTCAGGCTCTGCTGACGGCTCATTTCATCCCTGCTGGAAGGAACGCAGGGAGCTGCTTCAAAGTTGCAGTGTCCTTTGAGCAGCAAAGATCCAACAGTGCCAGGGCATGAGAAGGGCATCTCCCCCATGCAAGCACAGGGAGCAGACAGGCGTCTACCTGCACAAGGTGTGTTTACGGGAGGAAAGCAAGGTAGCTATTTGCCTCCAACACATGTGGTCAGGACAGAGAACAGAAGCCCATTCATTCCCTATTTGCCCCAAAGCCTAACCCTTCTCCTTCAGTTACCTGAAGTGAACAACTCCTGCTCAGCAAGGGCCAAGGCCTGGCGGGCTCTAGCACAGACCCCTTTTGGTGTGGGCCCCACTGTCCTGGAGCAGAGAAGATGAGATCCCGGAGACATCTCCCAGGGCCCTCCCTCCCTGACACATTTCAGCCACCTTTGACATTGGTCTGCAAATTCCACCAAAAACATCCACCGCCCACCATTCCTGCAGCCCAAGCAAAGGCTCACAAAGGGGAAATTGGGGAGTTCAGATCAGAGCTACAGAATCAGGCCGCTGGAGTTTGGCAAGCCAGGGGGACTAACAAGGCCATGAACGGCAGGCCCAGGGTGTGCAGGAAACTGCTACACATCCTGATGGCTTTGAGTCCCATGGACCTGCTCAGAAGCAGTCACCCCGGGCTGAAACACAAATGCCTCATCATGTTACCTAAATGCTGTGGGAAATGCTTTTGGTCCTGCTGGCATCTCCACATTTGACAAGCATTCACTGAGCACCAAGAGGTCACCTGCTAGTGGGGGCAAGTCGCCACTGGGCCAGGCGGTTGCCTGCCCAACACTCAGACAAACCCCAGCCCGCGGCACCACGAACTGCCTCTGTGGCCCTGGGCAGTTACTTAGCTTTTCTGTGGCTCTGTTTTTTTCATCTACAAATTGAAAACAAGGAATACAACCCTGTTGGAGGAGTCTGTGAGGACCCAGCAGAACAACATTGTATGTAAAGTACCTGAGAACCAAAGAAGTGCATACCATTGACTAACCTGCTTGATCCTCCTCCTCTGCCCACCTTCTAAACCCCAATCTACACGCCCTCTGCTCCCTACGCCCCGTCACCAGGGCCAGAATGCCACTGTGAGCAGGACAGTTCCTGGCTTCCTTCGGGGGCTGCCAAGGAGCAGGAAGCACTTGTCACAGCCGTGAGCGGTGTGGGAGCCGCCCTCGCGCAGCGGGCTAGGCAGAAGGCCCGGGAGGGTCGGCAGAACTGATGCTCACATTGAACTGACTCCTGAGGACAGTCACCTCTCCCGCTCTTACAAAAGCCACGCCCCATCCCCAATAGGCCCCACATACCTGCTGTGTCCCTTCTCCCCACTTGTGTCACAAACAAAAACAATCAGTCAGCCTTTGTCGTGCCAGTTCTGTTTCCACACGCCCTCCCATTACATTAGAAAACCAAGTTTCCCATCTTCGCGCTGACTTCTCAGCCTACTTTTAAACACAGCACTAACAAGCTCCTCCAGGGTGGGGTGGCGGGTTCGTGCCAAGAGTGGGCTTGGCATGGCGCCCACCCCTTTCAGGCCCGGTCACTGGCGAGCGGCTGGAGAGACGGCAGAGGAGGGAGGCCAAGAAGGAGGCTGGCGTCTCCCGGTGCCGCCCACGCCACTGCTCCGGCCACCACCCTCCTCCCCACGCCTAGGCTGCTCCAGGGGCCCCTTCAGTGAGACCCCAGGCCTGCCGAACCACTGCCTCCGGAAGAGTGTTCTACCCAGCCCTCAGCCCCCCCGCCCCCCACGGAGTCTCGGGCCACAGCGCCAGGCTCTGCTCCCGAGGGCTAGAGCTGTGCAGCCCCACAGGCAAAGCACCCAAAAGGACAGGCCTGGGTTCGAACCCACCCCTGTGCCTTTCCTTGGAAAACCATTTAACACTTTGAGCTTCAGTTTCTCATCTTCTGACGTGGTGATGTTTCTCAGATGCTGACACTTGGTAGGTATTTGGAGAATGGTCCCTGTGTTTATTTGCACTCACCATGGGGCCACCTGGAGCTAAGCTTTAACTCCACAGAAGAAGGAGGGGAGATTTCAACCTTGTCAGGGTCAATGGGGAAGATACTTTGGTGATGGAACTGGGACAGACTCTTCACCCGCAATGGACGTGGTCACCACCAGGAGGGTCCAGCCTGGTCTATCCATGGTGGCGGGAGGTGGCTGTAACACCAGAGAAGAAAGAACAGGACTGTGTTCATTTGATTTAAACAGAGGAAAGGTGAAGAAAAGAGAGGAGGTCGTGGGAGCTGCTAAGTTTGGTGCTCACAGGCCAAACCCCGAAAAGGAAGGACTGCAGGCCTTGGCCTCCATGCCACACCTGAGGACAGGGACGGGCCAGTCACCCTGGAACGGCCAGTGCCCAGCACAAAGGGGTGCTCACCACATGTCCACTGAACTGTGGAACTCGGTGGAGTGTTCCCAGCCCTCCCGCTGTGAGGTGAGACTGCTATCTGAGCACAGGAGGATGGAGGGCTCCCGTCTCATGCTTTGCTGAAGGACTATGAAGGGAGAGGGACAGGAATAACAGAGCTAGAGAGATTGGTCTCCAGCTCAAGGGGAAGGGGATGCCAATGTGGAACTGACAGAGTTCCACATACAGACAGCAGAGTCGGGGAGGCCGCACGGCGCCTGCTTCTCTGAGAGGAGAGAATCAGTGACTAGTAGATGGTTCCCTGTCTCTCCCTCACCTTCTGTCCCCCCAGCAACCCTGGGGCCCCACTTCCCACTCCCAGCCTTGGTGGTTCTGGAAGGTTTGGTTATTATCCCACAGGGGCTAAGGAATGGTTCAGAGCAGGTCAGCAAACTACAACCTGTGGGCCAAACCTGGCCCTCCCCTTGTTCTTCTAAATAAAGTTTTATTGAAACACAGTCACATTTGTCCCTTCACATAGTCTCACTTTGAGTAGTTTCGACAGAAACAGTATGGCCCATGAAACCAAAACTATTTACCATCTGGTCCTTTGTGGAAGCGGTTTGCTAGCCTGGCCCGGGGTTTAGAGAAAGGAGAGGGAGGGCACTTCCTACCTTACCCCTTCCTTCAGTGAGTGAAGAGCTATTGCTAAAGCTTATGTTTCTGAAAGTAGGAACCAGGGCAGCTCCAAACCCAGCCAGCGAGGGCTGATGAAGTCCTCTGCAGGGGTGTGGAAAACAGAGCCAAGGAGCCGGGAAGGAGCCGAGGCCTGCGCCCTGGAACTGGCTGGGGTGGGGCGAGGACAGGGAGGAGACAGCTGGCAGGAGGAGACCGTGTGGCTCCCCCTTGCAGACTCAGCAGAGGCAGGAAAGGCTTCGTTGGCAGGAAGGTCATGTGTTTAGGCTTTAAAAAAATAAAAGGACAGAGCTTCTTGGGCAGGGAAGAGAGGGAAGGGCAGTCAGTCGCAGACCATGAGCCCCAGCCTCGGCCCAGCCCCTGCTGCCCGCCCCGCCCCACAAGCCGCTGTGGCCCTGGCTCTGCCCTGGGTCTGCTTCTCACGACTACGTTCTGCCTGGCAAGCCTGACCTTCCATGGCTTCCCTACTGCCAGTACTGCCGCTGCCACCCGCTCCCTCCGTCGGGACGACCGTGGTCCCCTCACACTTGTGAACTGCTGGAGCCCGCGCCTCCCACCCACGCACTCCTGCAGGTCTGGTCTCTCGTGCCTCCCTCTCTAATAGCGGACCCCGACCCAAACCCCAGTCAGAAGCGCAGACATCACAATGCTCCCTCCTCCTCATGTCAACTCACCCACCAAGTCCCCTTCTGAAATAGGTCTCCTCTGGTTTCCAGGCCCTCCCCCAGCCTTGGCCAGACCTCTGCCCTCCCAGCAGTCTTCCCCAATCTCACCCGCACCCACGAGCATCTGCTCAAATGACGTCGGCCCTAGTGGCTCCCTCCCAGTCAGGCTGGGCCTTAGCATGTGAGCTGCCCCGCGCCGGCCCCCTCCCCTCCCGGCGCAGCCAGACCCACTTCTCCGATTTCCGCAGAAGGTTCTGAGCAGAGGCTTCAGGCACACAGCAGCTGCAGGAACTCCAGCAAGTTGTCTGACCCTCAGGGCCTCAGTCTGCTCACCTCTAAGGCAGGGACAATGCTGGCCTGTGCTGAGGCCCCCGTGAGACTGGATGGGGGGCCATGAACAGCGCCCACGGCACTGCAAACACGCGAATCGCTATCATCCCCTCATGCTGCTGGCTCACTTCCGCTCCTTCCACCAACAGTCACCGAGCGGGAAGCCCGGGCGCCTAGGGGCTCAGGGAAGAGGGTGTGCTCATCCTAACAGTCAAGCCTCTTCACGAGGGTGACAGTGGCCGTTGTGGGCACTCCCGGCACTGTGCCAAGAGGAAAGCCAGCATCTGGTTTTGCCAGGGGAAGCAGAGAAGGGCGCAGGGGTGAAGTGTGCTGTGGTGCAGGGGCACAGAGAAGCGCCGCTGGTGTCCTGTCATGGACACAGAGAAAGACACGGGCCTGCAGATGGCCGGCTGGGGAAACAGGGGCGGTGGCCCTCTGCAGAGGGGGCCGGCAGCTCTGCCAGCCCCACACTCACCTGGGCTGGTGGGCTGCATGGCCACGGTGGTCACCCACCTCTGTAGAGAGTCAGCTGAGGAGTGGCGTGACCAGCCCTGGTGGGCAAGAGCTCGTGTGGGCATAGTGTGAAAGACTGCCCCAGAGACAAGGGCATCAAGGCGAGATGTCGGTGAAAAGATGGTCACAGTGACAGAGGCGTGACACTGTGCAAGGCACAGCCAAGGGTTGGTGGAGGCTGCCCAGGCGGAGCACACTGGAGAGCACGAGGAAGGACAGCATGACTCAGAGATGGGCACAGAGGCCGGTCCCAGGAAGAGTGAGGGCGCCTGAGGTGTCATCCGGGGGCCAGCCCTGCTCCTGGGGTGCTGTCAGGGCGGGGGGGGGGCTGCTCTCAGCCAGCAGGAGAGAGAGTCCGTCCGGGGACCGGCTGGAGGGTAGGAAGGAAAGGATGACAGCTCAAAGGAAAAGACGTGATGTTGGAGGAACAAGCTGTTGTTCTGTGTGTGAGAGAGAGAGAGGCAGGGGCAGGAAGCAGGGACCAACAAGGAATACTAAGAAGAAAAAATTACCATGAAGCCTAAGGAGAGAAGAATGTTTGAGACAAAGATGGGAAAGCCTTGGGGATAAGGAAGGCGCAGACTGTGGTCAGTTGATTAAGGACAGAAAAAGTTAGGAAAACACTGCCCTAGGTGATTTGCCTCCTACACAACAAAGGTACTCTCCAAGGTTAGTGAGAGTTGGCACGGAGCCCCCGGATCTTTCATTAGGTTAGGCACATCAGCTCGCAGGGTTTTATTACCTCCACGCTGCCTCAGAAGAGCTCGCTCCATCTGGTTGCGGCTGTTAAAAATGTGCTTGGCTTTCTTCTTAAAAATAAAACCCCAATCAAAGGATGAAAGAAAGTGCTTTGGAGCTCATCCAGGGAACCATTGCATACAGGTGGGGAGGGAGGAGGCCCAGAGAAGAGGGCTGCGGAGGGACAAGGGCGGGGGCGGCTGCGAGCGCGGGGCAGGTGGCCGGCTGACACAGCACCTGCACCGGGAGCCGCAGAAGCCCAGAGATGCCTTTCAGTGCTTGGCCCTGCGAGGGTCTGTAATTTAGGGAGCGCAGAAGGAACAGTGCAGGACAAGGGAAAAGAGGTGTGAAAGTATACGGCAATATGCATGAGGCTACTTTTAGCTAGGTAACGAGAAGCTGCTATTAAAAGTCTGCGTGAGAGTTAAGGCAGCATATGGTCATCGCTTCGTTATGTGCAAGTGGCTCTCCTCCACCAGCTCCATCCCGAGCTACCAGAGCAGGGCGGAACTGCGGGGTCTGGAAAGCAAGCCCCTTTTCCAGGGCCCGGTTGTCAGGGACAGCCTCCCCGCAGCACAGCTCTAAGTTGGACCCAGGAGGCTGGAACTGCATAGAAGAACAAAACGCACATAAGGCAAGATGGCCTTCCATGACCTGCCACCCACCCACGCAGAATGTGCAAAAAGTGCCCCGTGGTCCAGCCCACAGGTCAGGGTCAGAGCCCCACGAAGAGGACCGCCCGCACCAGGGAGTGGTGTGTCCACCTCCCGGCTGCCACAGACCTCCGAGGTCAGCTTGTTTGGGCAAGAGAAAGCAGTCCTTGAAGCAAAGGCCATCGCATCTGATCACAGCCGGCAGGCACGCAGCGGCAGCCCCTGCAGCAGGGCTGCTGTTGACACCCAGCAGGAATGTTTCCCGAAACCAAGGTCTGGGTGATCTCTGCAGGGGGCAGCGCAGGCGCCTTTCTCCCGAGGCCGCCGTGCCTCCCTGGGCCCCGCCACCACCCGCTCCACTTGACGGAGGAAGAGTTCACTGAGATTCCCGTGAAGGGTCAGGGCTTCCCTTTCCTCTCCCAATCTTTTTTCAGTAAACAAAACTCAGTGTGGGAACAGGATTCCTATAAATTACAATACAAATTGATTAATGCCATAAAAATGTGCCCAAAACCACCGGCGCTCACAAACAGTGGGGCTTATGTCGTCTGCCCCACTCTGAGGGAAAATTGCCCTTAAGAGTTTGTGTATTGTTCACCCTTTTTCTTGGCACACACACAAAATCCAAAGCCTATAATAACGCAGGCCATTAAACCAAACAACTGCATTTGGACCTTTTTCAAGGGAGTGATTCAGACAGGCGGTCTCCTAAAGGAATCAGTTTACAAAGCGTTATCAGACGCTACCCTCCGCTGGAAAGGGGGGAAGACCAGCACGCGACATTTCCTCGGGAAAATGGACTTTCTTGGGGCCACTAGGTGGAGCTAGGTGTTTACCAAAAAGGGCAGCTTGAGCCGCGGCGCCGCCCAGCATTTACCAAAGTGTCATTTTTCCAGGCACCTTCCCTTTCCACACAACAACGGCTGGGGCGTGTGTGCTGTGAGAGGCGCTTGAAGGCTGCAGGCCGGGGAAGCCCTCGCGTGCAGAGAGGGATCTGTCGCTCACCTGCTGTGGGGAGGGCGGCGGCAGAGGGCCCTTCCAACCCGCCAGGCCCAGTGGTCCTGGTCACCTGCAGCCGCTCCCAACCCGTGTTCCTGGGGCTGCCGAGGCCGGGACCACCACTCCACGGCTCACTTCGCTTTGGGGTTTTGTGGGTCACTGTGCCCAGGGACCCACATACAGAGTGGTGCTGCCGACCGCGGCCCTGCCCACCGTATGGCGCTGCCGGGAGGGTCCAATGGATGTGGAAGAATTCTGAAAAGATAAAACAATCTCCACACATGTAGGATTGTTTTGTTATTATTATCAGGAAACAGGCTGATAACTGAAGAGGGGACACAGGCACTGTGGGAAGTTGGTCATTTCCCAAATTCATGTTTTCTGACGCTTTTTAACGCACATTCTCTTGGATAGAATTTCTTTATTAGATAACTTTAAAAAGGAAATCACGGCAAGGGGCGTAAGTGTGCATGTGGCGGTCAAGTGCACGGGATAGCCAGCGCTTGGAACGCCCATCCCCGTGTCTGGGATCAGGGCAAGGCGAGCGAGCCCTGGGGCGGGGGCAGCCGGGCCACAGCAGAGTCGGCCGCAAGTTTCTGCCTGCAGGTGGGCATCGGGGGCTAGAGGCCCCCAGAATAGCTTCCAGTTTAGGAATCTCTGGCTCAGCGCACGGCCAGTCAGTGATGAACTGGAAGAGGAAAGCTAGTTGCTATATTCCAAATAAACCATTAAAAATGTAAGAAATGAGAAGTGTATTAAAGCAGCATATGTTTTTGAATAGCAGTCTACTTTTAAAGGAATCAGATCACAGGATTCAGGCAGCAGCATCTAGCTCTAGGGTCTCCCAGAGCTAAAGTAAAGTGCAAAGGAAACCATTTGTACACACATATGTCACATCTGCCAAACTATTGTTCTGATGTATTATGTGAACAAGTGTTTTGTTTTCAATATTTTTAATTTAATAAAGTGTTTCCTGTCCAAATAAACCCAGAAAATACTGAATTAAAAATAAAGTGTTCCAATGAGCCCCTCAAACCTCCACAAGGTAGAATCTAACATGCACTGCTTCATGAGCACGCTTGGTCACAGAACTTTCTTTCCTGAAAAGCCACTGGACATTTCTGAGAACGGGTATTCTGTGCCCTGTTTTTTGAGGAACACTGCCCCTGTTGAATGGAACATGCAGGCCAGTGTTGACCAGAAGTCAGCTGTGGCAGCAATGACTTCCTGGCACTTGGATGGAAATAACCAGTAGAGTCGGGTCGAAACAGCAGCAACACATCAAAGACATCATGGAGAGGAGGAGAGGTTGGTGGGGTTCAAAAGTGTACAGCCAGGAATGCAAAGACCCAAAATTCATCATGAAACCTTTTCAGCGATCTAGTGAGGTCTCTGTGCTAGGGTTTGGTAAATTCTGTTTGAGTCTCATAGGCTACGTTTCTGAAAAGTCATACACAAATGAAACATTATAAGCAAGTAAGTCTGAGATACTGCAGAAGCAGCTCTATTTCAAGCAGCTGCAGCATCACAGTGGAACTCTCTGTGGGGTTACTACAGCCCTGGCCTGTGTTGGGCAGACAGCACCTTCCTGCGCTTTCCCCTCGGCCCCTCAGCTCCAGCCTGGGAAGGGGGCAGCCCAGAAGTTCAGAGCCTGGAAATTGAGAGAATAGCTTGCCGCCTCCCTCATTTTACAGATGAGGAAGTCGAAACACAAAAAGGTGCCTTTTCCCTGTAAATTAGAGAGACAAAGTTCTTCGTATATAGTGTTAATGATTTTTGTCAAACTATTATTAATTTATATATGTCAAAACTTTTTATAGCTTCAGAAAACTGAGAATCCTGGGTATTTTAAAAGGAGATGAGAAAACAGCTACTGAAAAGTTGATTTAACATAAGTGTTTAAAACCATTAAAGTCAATAAATGTGCTGTTACCAACTTTGAGGAGATAGAAGACGAGAAAAGCTTAGCGAGCATCCAAAGAATGTCAACTGAAACCATTAAACAGATTATCCGGAATACCTGCTTAACTAGAGGAGCGAATCGTGTGAGTAGCTTATGGTTTTCCACCAGCACGATGTTTACTGCTGTGTGAACTCAAGCAAATTCCTGTCCTCGGCTGGGTCTCAGAGAACAGGCCAAGATGCCCTGACGCGCAATGCCGGGGACTCTTTGGAACAAGTGCCCAGGGGCAGTTAGCAGGAAGAGACTGCCATGCTCCAAGCTAAATGACCTTGCCCGCTTCTGGCCACAGCTACCTGGGCCCAGGACGGAGCCCTGACCCAAAATAAGCCAGGGTCCGCTCTGCGTGGGAGGGTGACCAGCCCACTGTGGCAACGGAGCCTAAGGTGGCTACGTGAGCCGCGCCCACAGGTGCCCAGCCTGCGCTGGTGTAATTCCTCCCCCGAGTGCGGCCGGGCCTGTGCCTTGCTTCTACCCAATGGGACGCGGCCAAGGAGATGGCTGGCACTCCCTCTGGACTCACGCTGCGATTGGCTGGCCCTGGGAAAGCCAGCTGCCGTGCTGCCGTGCCTGTGGAGAGGGCCACAGGGGAGAGGACTGTGGGAGGCCCTAGCAACAGAGGAAGCCTCTGCTCAACAGCCAACAAAAAACTAAATCTGTCACTTCTGTGGCTGCACGGAAACGAATTCTGCCAACAGCCTGAGGCAGCTTGGAAGTGGGTTCTTCCCCTGTCGTGCCTCCAAATGAGAACAGCCCAGCTGACACCTTGGTTTCAGCCCTGTGAGCCCCTAAGCAGAGGACCCAGCTCTGGGTCAGTGGTACCCAGACCCCTGACCCACAGAAACCAGAAGATAATAAATGTGTGTTCTTTAAGCCACTGAATTTGCACAGCAATAGGTAACTAATACACCCACCAATCGAGGGTGTCCAGTGTCAGCGACTGAACTTGAGATGTGCAAAGAATCGGCCATGGTAACAGTAGCAGAGCAGACATAGCAGACGCAGAGGAGGTGAGCTGAGTCACAGCCGCGCCACTGGCAGCAAAGGGAAGGCCAGGTGCCTGGCCCCGCGGGGGCGCGGAAGAGTCATGAGGCATCCTGGACGATATTCCAGTCCCACGTGAGGCTGGCTCTCCCTGAGCACCCTTCCCCCGTTCATTCCCCCTTCCCCCGACACCTGCTGTCTCCCTGTGGCCTCTGTCCCGGATGGCGTTCCATCAGCCTTCCATCTCCCACAGCAGAAACCTGGAAGCCACTGTGGATTCTTCCTCCTCCATCCCGATATCTGTCACAAAGTCTTTCTGATTTTACCTCTTAAAAGTTTTTCAACTCCAAACTCTTCTCTGTTTCTCCTCCACACTGCCCTCATTTAAACCCTCATTTCAAATACCCCAACTTGCCAATTGCAACGGTCTAAGTGAGCTCACTTTCTCCAGCCTGAAACTTCCCTTAAAATATTGCTAGTGGCACTGTCATCATGTTCTCTCTTTTTTAAAATTTTTATTTATTTATTTTCTAAGGAGAGGTGAAACAGAGAAGGAAAATGGATGAGGAACTCTGCAGTCCATGTGCTAACCTACTGGGTAATTCAGGATGTCTCAAGGTTACAGTGGGTGGGGTAACAAGAAGACAAGTTAAGGACACATAAGTAAGAATGGGAACAGTAGGCCACAAGAGCATTTACTAGGCCAGGGCTGAGTGACTCGTTATCCAGAATAAAATCACAGGTAGAGCTAAACCATACCCTGAGAATTTAACTCAGTTGCCAGAGATCATGGACACCCTTTCCTGAGATTCAGACTAATTGAACTATTTTATCTTTTCCCAGAATACAGAAACACAGTTGTTTTGCTGTGGATTACCTAAAGGCCTCCTGTGACTACTTAGGACTGACAGAAACGCGGTAATTAACACATCAACTGCCGTGTGAGCTGTGTTTAACTCAGGCATGTTTTAAGCCCAGGGCCTCGTGAAGCATATATAACTCACACATCTCTTTACCTTTACCCATAAGAACTATTTTTCAAGTTGCATAGAGAACAATTAAAAGTAACAAATTTTTCGTTACATTAGAAAGGATCATCTCATTTTCACAGTTTATATAATAAAACCCCGTGGCCCCTGGGTAAACAAATTTTTTTTTTGCAATGTGGCAGTCAATGCTGGAAAAGTCACTTTTTGCACTACAGGAATGGATGCTTTTACTGAAACGTGTCGCATTCCAGTTTTACGACTCAGAGCCGAACGTGATCCTAGCGTCAGACAATTTTAAATAGTGTGGGAGCAAATGGAAGGCACAAAAAGCTTCCAAATGCAATCAGGTACAACGGGAATGAGAGAACAGAGGGTAGAAAGGACGGGCCAGAAGGAGATGTGTCAGGAGGCCACCTAGAGCCCATCCCCGTCCCACAGAGCTGTGAACAGGGCGGCAGCTCAGAAACAGCCTCTGGATCATGTTCTCTAGTACGCAGCATCTACCACAAGTTAGACGCTGTGCATGTATTTATACACACACAGTCATGAACTCATTAAATCTTTCCAAAGACCCCAAGAAGAAAAGTGTCATCACTCCCACTGAAGAGAAATTATGAGAAAATGATGCTCAGAGAGATTTAGTAACTCTTAAAAGGACCCTGTTGCTCAGACATGAGGCTTCTCTACTCAAAGCCTGTGTTCACTCCACGAGCTGCCTGCCAAGCACAAACAACCCCTACGCCACGACCTGGCAGTCTGTGTCCTCCCTTTAAGGATGAAGTCAGCAGGAGTAGTGGGCAGGGGAGGGCGCTGGCCAGAGCTCGTTTGGACACGTCTGCACCGAACTGGGCATGGCCGGTGCCCCAGTGTGGTCCACCACAAGCCAAGCCTAACAGACCACTGCCCCCAAAGCACTTCAAAATGGAAATGAGTCCCCCAAAATGTGATGTCCAAGGGCCGGCCACCAGCTGGCCTCCTTGGTTTCCCATGAGGATGGTGGAACCACAGGCAGCTCCCTGTACGCAGCCGGCTACTTCACTGCTTCTCTTGATTTTGCTCATATTTTCCCTATGTCTTGAACAAACATCCTCTTTTCTTTGCCTCCCTCTCTCCTTTTTCTCCTTCAAGATGCATCTCATTATTACCTCCTCCAAGAAGCCTTCCCTCCCTTTCCAGACTGGGCTATTTATTCCTCTGCCGCTCTGCCTAACACAAGTGCACACCGCTAGCATATAGTATTGTTGCACGCTGCTGCACAGGTATGCTAGCGTGGCATGCTATTGCATGTTCCTTTTATCAGCATACGTGTTTGTCCTCCCCAACAACCTGCTCCTCGAGGCTCCTCGAGGCCAGGGCTGGGTTCTATTCCATTTTGTATTCCTGGGGCTTAGCCACCACCTGGGACAGAGTGGCATGTTGGTCAGTGTGGTGCCTTTTGCCCAAGAAGTGACAAGCAGCAACAGTGCACCCATGGCCACAGCACCAGGAGTTTGTAAGCTGATTAAAGGCAAAGTTCGTGTTTGTTTATCCTTGAAGCCCTATCACCCACATTAGCACCCTCCTGGCCCAGGAGTTCCCATAAATTTCCACTGGATAAATGTTCTTTGCATAATTGACTCTACTTAGCCACCCCAGAGCTCACTGAGCTCACAGTCCTCCTTCCGGGAAGGAGAAGGCACAGACGTCTCTGCCAGCCCCGTTCGCCCCCATGCCTGCTCTCCTGTTGGACGGGATCACCTCGTGGACACAGAGAAGCCTCGGAATACAAATCAGCATCACAGGAGCATTCAGAGGACACCGACTGAGGCAGAAGAATGGCCTCTAGTGGTCCCCCCTGGCTTTGTTAGTCCATGAAGCACTGGAACCTGGAAGAGTTTTCAGCTGGAAAAGATGCAGTTCAAAGACTCTACTGTCTAGAAAGGGCACTTATTGATACATGAGAATTCTGGCAATCACAACAGAATAAATGGCCACAGAACTGCAAAGTAAACTTTAAATATACATCTTTATTATTGGTAATATACCCATCTAATGTAGCAGTGAATAAAACATATTTTACAAATCTTTTAAAGTCTATGAAATTTTCAATTTTAAAAATGCTTTAAGAAGCTCCATGAACATTTCAAATAATAAAGTATATCACAGTGTGTATGTCATCAAAGGCATATTTTTAAATGACTTATCTTTTTTAAAAAAAAATCCCTCCTCCCAGCAAGAATCACTATTATTTTGCAATAAGAGATTTTGGGAGGAAAAAAAATCCTTTAGGACCAGGGCTACAGTTCTGCAAAAGCCACCCAGAGGATCTGTATACATCAGCGTATACCCTCTCTAAATAGAAACAGTTAACTTATCCCACCATAGGCAGTTTGTTATTAACACAATGTAAATTCAAAGTTGATCAAATCAGTTGTCATACTCATTTTCTGATTTGATTATCTTTGCTGTCTTTGAAGGAGAATGGTACTTGTTTTTCTTATGAACAGGTAAACTAGAAAAATGTTTAGTTCCTTTTGTTAAACAGAAGTTCTACCAGAATTACTTTCTCCCTGATTGAGCTCATAACTAAACTTTATAACTACCTTCATGGTAACATTCAAATGTAAGCCTGTCTCATACAGGTTTCTGCTGAGCTGCAAGCTTATAAACTCAGGGCCTCAGAAATATACTAAAATATTCTCTTCTCCAGTGAAGAGCACTCACTTAACCAACCCACTCAGTGCAACCAGGACTGAGCTCCTCTACTGCAAGGTTGGCCCAAGTTTAAATCCTGGACCCACCATATGTAAAAGCTCAGGGAAAGTGATCTAAGCCTTCAACGCAATCACGGACCAGCAAGTCTGCTCTCCAGATTAGATACCTGTGACGTCTGTATAATCCACACAGAAAGCAATGAAGCATGCCATGCCCACAAACAACCATCCTGAGTTTCAGGTTTATGCAATAGGTGAGTTTCACACGCTTAACAAATCCTTCTTGCACTTTGTATGTGCAGGCACTCTGCTGATTTATTCTTACGGTTTTATGTGTATATTTACATATATTTCAAGAAAGGACTTGGAAATAAATTTCAACTTTTAAAGCTGCTTTCCTCACAGGTGAGTGGTCTTTTGCCTCTTTGAATATAAAGTTCCTTCAGCCCATAAAATGGAAGGATTGCTAGAAAACTATTTTTTAATTTTTATTTTTTTTGAGATAGGGTCTTGCTCTGTTGCCCAGACTGGAGTGCAGTGGTACGATCATAACTCACTGCAGGCTCGAACTCCTGGCTTCAAGCCATCCTGCCACCTTGGCCTCCCAAAGTGCTGGGATCACAGGCATGAGCCACCATGCCTGGCCCAGAAAACTTTGTATAAGACAGCCAGGATATGGAATGTGTGGCTCTCTCTGTCACAGGTTTAGTCAACTCCCTGTGAAACAACCCACAGTCTCCATGCCCCCTTTCAAAGGCAAATGCCTGACAGGCCCCTCTGTTGAAGGAGTTGAGTCAGGTGCCACAAGGACACATGGGACAGATTCTAACCCTACCCAGGAGGATGACTGCAAGGAAATCTGCGCACAGATCCTGAAGGCAGTAAGGAAAAGGAGGCGATGCCCAGAGCAGTGACATCTGAAAAGACAGAGCGCTTGGGATGGCCGCTAGGGGTCCAGGCTGCCACTCCCGGTGTGGGGCCACGTCTGTGTGGACAGAGGAGCATCTTTGGAGGGTGGTGGCCCTGAAAGGATGAGTAGAACTTTGTTAGAAATTGGAAGAGAAAATGTTCCCGGCAGAATGAATCGCATAAGAAAAGGCACAGAGAGCAGAGTGAAGGGGTGGAGAGGGGAGGGCTTTACAATCACCTATGAGGCCACTAGAGCCACCTCCACTCCACAGGTACACCCAGGTCACAAAGCCCACACGGGCAGAGCTGAAATTCACACAGAGGCATGTGTGATTCTGCGGCCAGAACATTCTTGCCTCCCACGCCCAGCATGGGCGCTGCTCAGGGAAGCGGGGAGCCAAACGGCAAGGGCACAGGTTGAGGGACAGCAGACGTACAGACAGTGGAGTGTCCTGGGGCTCTGACAGGGGCACTCCAGAATCCCTACAGAGGGGAAGTTTGGAGAAATAGCTTCAGGCCGTCACTTAGGTGTGTCTGTTCACCAGAGACAGTGCTCTCATTTGCTTTGAATGCTGGCTAAGTTGTACCTGCCTCTGCAGGCCACGGGCAGGCATACAATCAGGGTTGTACTTTAAGCCAGATGCCAAGGCCGCGGTGCCTGCAGTGGACTGACACAGGGAGAGCCCCACGTGGGAAGACCACCACGGGTGCCAGACCACTGCGGACTGGTTACCTCCAAAGTGTGTGAGCTCAGGAAAAAAAGGTGGAAGGAGGAGAGGAGACTTAAAAGAGAAAATTGACCATTCCAGAGGCTACTAGGGAGAAGGCAGGGGAGCCAGCGCTATGAAGAAAAGCAAGGCAGGACAGAATTCGAAGGCTGCTCAACCACACGGCAGCTCAGGACAGAGCCTCAAGGCAGACAACAAATATCTACTTTCAACACAACAGAGGCTCACACTGCAGGAAGTTTTCTCACTGAGGAAACAAATCAGTCTTCAAATCTGAGTTTAGAGAAATATAATCTGCCAGACTGCTAAGATAACAGCTCTAGTTCTTATTTCACGTTGCCTCTTCGTTCTAGTCCTTAAAAGAGAGCCTCTACTTTATAAAGAGACTTAGTTACACACTTTGTCAAGGCCATATGACTTTACATTTAAGTTACTTAATTCAGGTTAGCAAACACTTAGGATCTTACAAGAGCAAAAATCGAGAGGATGCCCTGGACATAGACTGAACAGTGCATGGTCTCTGTACACGACAACAAGATCTAAGAGCAGAGAAGCGGCAGGAACCGTGTGAGGAGCAGAGAGGGCTGGGGGCAGGCAGGCTGGGGAGGGGGGCGGAGGCCCAGGGCAGCTGGCAGACAGCGCTGCGCGGTACTTGCAGCTTTTAAGGGAAAGGAAACGATCAGACCTTTACAAAAAGATTTTATTGTTTGCATTTCAGACCTCCATAAACCCAAATTTTTTAAACAAAAGAGGGCAGAGAGTGAAGCCAGTAAAGGAATGGTACCCAGAACAAAGAGGTGAAAGAAGAGGAGAAGCTAAGTCATGGGAACATTAGCAAGTGCTGTGAAGACGGGGGAAAGCCCTGTGACTCTGCAGGAGGAAGTCACTGGTGACTCTGCCCCAATCAACCTGGCAGACATGGAAGCAGATTGCAACGGGTACTGATTATGTTTCTGGAACATGAGGCCCCCTCCCCTGTGCTGAAGTAATGTGGTCTAACCATGAAAGACCAAAGGAAAAAAACGGGTATTTTCTTATACCTATACAATTCAAGCAGAAGAAAATCTACACACATACCAAAAGCAAATTTTCCCTGATGAAGAACATAATTTGCACACCACGAATTGAAAACACAGCCAATCGCATTTGAGAAAGTGCTGACTTGACTTTAAGTTATGCTGTCATCTTGACGGGGAAGTCAGAGCCTTTAAGGAAGCAACACTCCATCCACTGTGAGTCTGCAAACCACGACCCCGTCCGCCACATCTCCCACACTTAGCTGGCTGCCAACCCCTGTCCACCCCTCCCAACAAGCTGAGAAACCCTGGCCGGGAGCTACATTTTCAGCTGTGCTGAGAAGAAGACACTTCGTGGGCCAAGACTTCGCCTTGTCTTAGCATTCTCACTCACACCAACACGTGATTAATTAATGTAGGTCACAGTCTGTATTTACATATGTTTATCATAGGTTTAAAATAATGACACCATACACTTGTTTTCACTGGATAAATCAGATTTTAGAAAAGCTTACAGCTTTTCCAGCTGTAACTACTGAAAATACAAAAGATTTGGTAACTTAGCCCTTAAGAAGTTAACCAATTTCTCCCTTTGACTCCTGTGCGACACTCGCCTTGAGATGTGTTTGGTTTAACCACTAAAAATATTTAAGCTTGTTTTAACATGTGACGTTGATAGAAGCTAACTGTCCTAAGGATTTTGGAACTCGAAAATCATTAGGAATCTGGTCCTTCTTCAAAGCCACCTGAGAAGATTGATCTTCCAGTTGGCGGCTGCGCTGTAGTCAAGCAACCGGCCCCCTGCAGCTGGGGGCTCATTCCTGCCCACAGGCTGCGCACGGCGCCCGCTGCACTCTTCCTTCACCAGCCTGGGTGGGGGTTGGAGTCTTCAGCTCTGCCATGTTTCTGAGCTTCTCAGACACGACCAAAGGTCAGTCCCGTTCTGATTTAATGAATCGCAGGTATGGCAGTGAATCATTCTGGCAATACTTGTGACGGTACTGCCAGTGTAACTGAAAATATCTAGCTTGGTGGCACACAACTAAATGAGTAGAAATTAATAGCTAGCTGCAGCATTTAAATGCTCTAGCATTTAAATCAGAGACTGGGGTGGAGCGGGGGTGTTGGAGGAAGTCTCTTCTTCATTTACATCTACTCAAATAGAAAAGACCAGCCATAACCCAAGGGACCAAATTAGTTTTAAAATTTTTACTATATCCTTTCCAAAAGTCCTCAAAATGAAACTTGTGTAGCAACTTCTAAAAAGAAATAGGGAAGTCTATATTGGCAACATGCATTTCAAACAGCAGCATCACCAAGGAGCAAGGTCACACACTAACTACAACCGGCACGCAGGATGTTCCTAAGCCCGAGAACAAAAAAGTCTAAAAAACACTAACAGCACAGGTGAGTTAACTCAGATTTCTCAAGTATATGAAAATAAGAGAACATCCAAAGTCAACTATAGTTCCAAAAAGATAGGACAAAGAAGGAATTACTACTTCACATACCAGATAACGAACTCATCACCCAAGAAATAAGGACAAAATGTATAAATGGAATTCACACAGGCAGGGGGAAAACCTAACATTCCCTCACTTGAAAGTTGATGTCGATTGGCCAGACCCAGGTCTGACTCCAAACGCTGAGGTCCACACTCCTGCAGAAAAGATCGCTGCAGTCCCCCAAGGTCAAACCAACATGTTCATTCTAACCTTTATTCAACATTTATCTGCAAACAAAGGAAATACTAAGTACGTGTGAAAATAAAACGAGGACAAAATGAAAGGCTGAGTCTCTCCTGAAGCTTCCATTCAAATAATAGTAAAGAAAAAGCCCGAAAAACCAAGAGAACGGAGAGGCCCCTGCTTGATGTGTGGGTGTGACAAGTGTAGGAAAGCTGAAACACAGAAGGGAGTTGGTAGGTAAAGAAGCGGCTGTCAGGGGAAGGGCTGAGCTGCCCAGCAGGATGGGCTCTGTCCAAATTGGGAGCTTGAGCAGCAGCAGGACGAAGAAGCGTGGCTGGAAACGGGGAGACTAAGTAGAGGCTATCTGGGAGACAGGCCACCCACCCCTGCAGGCCACACTGTGCCTACTGCCAGGGCTCTGCTCTTGGGAAAAAATGTCCATAGAGAACCACGGCAGCCAGCCTGGCAGGGGCCCCAGGGCCTACCTCCCTCCACTGGGCACCTCCAGCACCATGATTGGTTTTCTCTTCCTTCCTGAGAATATGGCTGGATGACCAGAAATCACTACCATGTTTCCCCGAAAATAAGACAGGGTCTTATGTTTATTTTTCCTCAAGAAGACACTCTAGGGCTTATTTTCAGGGGATGTTTTATTTTTTTTAAGTACAGTACAACAATCTACATTTATTCAAATATAGTTAAGTCATCTTCTTCTGGAACATCATCATAACTCTCCAAACCCTGAATTACATCCTGAATTTCTTGCGACTCTATTTTCTTTAGAACCATTGGCCCCAATCTCTCATGTCGAGCAATAGAGCTCTCATGGGGCAGATGAGAAGGGCTGCTCTTCTTCTTTACCACTCAGCAACGAAATGCATGGGTTGTGCGGATACGCTGCGTAGCCACGCCCATCACTAGGTCTTATTTTTGGGGTAGGGCTTATATTGCACAAATGCTTAAAAATCCTGCTAGGGCTTATTTTATGGGTAGGTCTTATTTTTGGGGAAACACGGTAGATGTTTAACGAAAACTACCCCTTAAAAAATAAGGAACAGAATAAAGAGAAAACTGAATAAAAATTCAACAAACGTAAGTCTCAGGATACAACTTTCAAAAGACCTAATATCCTTAGAAAGTCAAGATATTGAATCCATAAGGCTAAGAACTTAAGTTGCTATGAAAAAGGAACAATTAGAGACAAAGAAAGCTTTTGTTCACACACACAAATAATGAGTTAGAAGACAAAGTTGATTCCAATAGTGTAAGTTTCATGAGAGCAAAGAATTTGGTCTGTTTTGTTCACTGCTGTATGTTAAGAATCTACAATAGTGCTTGGCAAATCACAGGTGATGAAAAAGAGAGGGAGGATGAATTCAAGAAAAAATAAAGATAAAAAATATAAGAAACGAATGAAGCAGATACGAACAGTAGCAACAGGAGTTCTGGAAAGGAAGAACAGAAAACGACACTTTCCAGAGCTGAAGACACAGGAGTCTTCACTGGAAGCCTCTGCTGAGTGCCAAGCAGGATTAGCCACTAAGGACCCACATTTAGATCCCCCCTGTGTCATCTCAGACACTGCAGGTGTGGAGATGGTCCTCAATGACTGGAGAGAAAAACCAGAGCACCTGTTACAAAGGGATGACAACCCAAGGACACTGGAGCTGAGCTTTCCAAGTTCCCAGGGAAAATGAATTTGAACCCAGAATTCTACTTCAGACCAAACCAGCAATCAAATAAATGGGCAAAAGTAACAATACTCTCATATATGCTGCGAGACTCTGAAAGCTCACCTCCAGGGCACCCTTCCTGAAAATGTACTCCAGTAAAATGAGGCTAAAAAGCAAGACAGGAAGATGTGAGACTCAGGAAGGTATGGAATTAACCCAAGTGTCCAACAAAAACAAATCTCTGTACCTAGAAAGTAATCAGTACAAACTACATCGGGCAATCAATGAGCTTTAAGCAGAATATCTTCAGAAGAATGGAAGCAGATTCCAAGCAACGGAAAGAAAGAAAAAGAAACTGGTGTCAGGCAAAAAAGTACACAAGTATTCTCTCAACAAGAAAAAAGTGGTTTCAGGAAAAAGAAACCTGGTGGGGGGTGCTGCCTAGGAAACAGGCAAAGATGAGCAAGCCAAAACAAGGCATGATCCAGGCAACCGATGGAAGGGTCCACTTGACAACAGGCACGAGTGAAGAGCCTGCACTGCTCTCCTCCAAGTGAAGAAATGCAACTGCTGCCACCTTGCTTGGCTCAGCGAAGACTCACATTTATATAAATCAGAATAATCACACCACTATTGACTGGTATCCAGTTTTTCTCTCTAGAGAGCAAGCACAAACATCTGAATTATGGTCAAAGAATGGACCCTCCATGTCATCTACCTTGCTGATGTGAGGGTGTAGCAAGAAGGAAGAGCTGATGAAAGCTGGGGAAGGAGAGGGGGTCGAGAGAGGAGGGACGGGAGTGTTAATAGCCTCATCTTTCCAAGTGGGGAACCAAGCAACACCTTTAAGAGTTAATCGAATAAGAAACAGAAGTTTAAATACATAGTTTTAAAAGGTATAGCAGTCAGCAAGAAAGGAACTGAAACAGTGATGTTACTGTTGACAATGGCGATGGGGGGGTAAGGGGACCGGGTGAGCTAAATCCTCATCTACCACATCAAGTCAGCACTGGAAACGTCTGAGGTTGAGAATAAAGACAAAATGGCATACTAATATCATTAGAAACAGAGAAGGACCCAGCAATTGATCTGAGAGTAGAAAAGGTGAGATGCACTTTTGGAGCACAGGGCCGGAGCAGGGAAGAGCAAGACTAAAGACCCTCCATAACAAGCACCTCTAGACCTTTAGATCTTAAAGCCTATGCAGTTACAATTTTGATAAAATATTTTAATGAATTTTAAAAATGAAAATATCAAAGTCAGGCTTACAACTATAATATTAACGTATTAGTACTTTTCAAACATTGTTAAGCTTCTAGGTACTTTATTAGAATGTAGCTTCTAGATCAATGGAGGTGAATTTTATATTTCAGGTATTGTCATTTAATTTAAATTTATATGCCATAATTCACCTAATCTAAAACATCATTTTCTCCCACATTTTTATGTAATTGAAATATTCATTTAATTGGTAGGGTTTTTTTTATTAGTTGTACATAAATGATGTTGACATTGTCTTGCAATCAATGGTGTCTTAGATTTGATGAAATAGGATATTTGTAGGAAATTATGTGTCTAGGTAATTTTCCCTATGTTACTTTATGAAATCATAGACTGTTACATCTTTTTCTAATACTCTGTCCCTCCCTTCATCATACTCCCGCCATATATCGTGGTCTGTGGGCTTTTCCTGAACACCTTAGGGCCGCAGGACCAGCTATTCCCGGAGTCCAAAAATCTCCCACCCACCCACCCCGGTTCCCCACAGGCTGGGGCTCCTTCAGGTCACGCAATCTCAGCTTAACTGTCGCTCCCTTGGAGAAGTCTGCTGAACACTCGATCTAAATCAGCTCTACAAACTTAAAACATTTCCTACCATATTAACCAGTTTTATTTTCACCAAAGCATTTACCCTGATATTTTCATTTGTTTGTCTCTTTCCTTACTAAAAGCATAAGCTCCGGAGACCAGAGACCTCGCCTACCTTGTTCAACACCATATCCCCAGCCCCAGAATAGAGCCTGACACTGGGTGGGTGCTCAAACATTTCTAGAATAAATACTTTAGAAAAATAAGCTATGGGTATAATGTCTAATCATTTAATAAGTATGTCTCAAATTTATAAAAAGTATTGCTTCCCTATTTTTCTATAACAAACAATCTCATATGTATAATGAATTATTTGTTAGGAAGATCCAATTCTGATTGCTATCCTGTCCAATATAATTTTAGAAATATACTAATAGCATTTACACCAAATACAATTTCTATAGCATGAAACAAGTCATACCATCTTTAATTCATTTATACATAGTCCAAATTTACCTATTCTTGACCAGAAATGATATCAAACAGGTGGCAAACTAGGATGAAAACAAAAAGGTTATTTCAGAAATTCAAAAGAGTAATTACCCTCAGCTTTTGAAATTTTAAGAGTAGTGGTCTCTCCCGAAGGAAAGATGAAGTTAAAATTAGTTTATATTTATAATTTTATTACTCACAGCTCAATTAAAAGAGCTGTGAGTAATAAATAAAATAGTTTGTTCGATACTGCAAAACATCTAACAAGAACTATAATGAACAACTGTCAGCTCCTTGAATACTCGCGTTTCCCATGTATGACCAGAGAATAAAATGAAAAGGCTGAAATACTGAAAAAGTCTATTTGTCTGCTTTGTTTTTATTCAAAAAAAAGCCCATGATTCTTTGGGAGGAAATACAAGATCGCTTTATAGTCGGATCATAAACTCCATAATCTCTGTAATAACCATAAATTCCAGAGGTTCTGCTCTCCCCATCCCAATTCACCTTTGGCACCTACACATCAAATGTCACTTCTGACAAAGGGGAGAAAGTGTGCCGAATACTGGGCTTTTATCACAGTGCTCCTTTCTGACAAAAATGTTTCTGATTGCTGAATTTAGAATACTGATACAGTAAGAAAGATTAACAATATCTCATCAGTGAAAATCTTTTTCTAACTAACTATATCGCTAAGATATAGAAAAGAGTGATATTAGAAACAGCAGCCAATTCTCAGAAGTAAAGGGGCAATGGTTTATCTTATCTTCCCCCACTTCTAATTTTAGATGAGAATCGCAGAGCAGTTCTATGAGAGGTAGCAGAAGGTCTGGCATAGGCTCTGGCTTCATGATTTCAGAAGACAATTTTAACTCATCCCATCTTTCAAAAGAATTTGTGTGATACTTCAAGCACAAAAGAGGCTCACGCAACCTCTGCATGCAGAGTGCCATTGATCAGGAAAACAGATGCATTGATTACTAGTCGAAAAGGAGGGGCCTAACCCAGGACTGGCAAGTAGAAGAGGGCTTAACCAAAGAACTTAAAAAAAATCTGATTAGAAAAGTGGGTCATTTATAAAGTGTACTACTCTTGAGTGTTCCACTTAGTCTAACAAAAAAAGTTCCTACACAAAAATTGGGATGCTACAGGAGAAAAACAGCCAACATGGGCTATAATTGGCCAATACTTAAATATGAAGAAAATAACTCAACTTCCATTTTTCATATGCAAGGAGGATTCATAAGCTTGATAGTGACCTATTTGGCACAATTCAAACTCATTTTTTTAGCTATGCTCCAGATCCACAGGGTATTGCCAAGAAATTTATCCAAAAAATCTGTGGATTTTTCAGTATCATTAGAGCTTAATGGATGTTTCTCATTACCACTGCTACACTGATAACAGTGGAGATGGGGAGGTCTTATTCCATTCTCCTCTTCCAAATAAAATAAAACATTTTTGTTTCAAAACAAAAGATGGGAATGTTATAAAACTGGGAACAAAATAAGATGCTATGACATTACTTTTTCTATGTAATCAACACCCGACTGTTTCCTACCTGTAGCACTACATACATAGCTAAGATTTTGGGACGGAGGGAAGAAACTCCGAAACCTCCTGACAGAGCAGCCATTCCATGCATGAACAAGGGCTTATTTCTTCTACCAGCCACTGAGTCACAGATACTTTCCCCATTTAAAGAAGTATGCAGGAACAAGGCTGGGGAGAGCAGGAAGCACAACCAAGGAGTCAACTGCAGTCTTCTCTTTACAGACCCAGCCCCTGTGTCCTAAGTGGCAACTGACTTCATCCACCGGCTTGGTATTCACAGTAAGCAACATCTTTCTCTAAAACTTTTCTTATTCTTGCTGCTTTTCTTGCCATTCTTGTCTTTGTTTTCTGACATCTTCTTTGCTCTGATTTCTCTCATTAGGTCAAAGAACACCTGGGGGTGGGGAGGAAGGGGTGAAGAAAAGGCCATTTAATGATTTAATGAAACAATTCAACTAAGCAGGATATGCGGTTATATTTCAAAGCATAAAGCCATATTTATTTTTATAAGCCATATGCCAACAAGAACAAAGGATCTAGAGTAAATAAGAAGAATTAACTCTAAAAGCGTATTCTAATTATACAAAGTAAACACCTCTGCACATATTGTACAACTGGCCAAGCTAAGGACAGAACCATCATAGGGCTACTACCATTCAACAGCTAATTTCAAAATGATAAAGTCTTTTCTTGTGGTAAGTACTATGAAGGGTAAAATATGTTTTGCATAGAGCAAATCCACAACTTTGTGAAATTCACAAACATCGAGAGTGACAATAGCAATCAGATTTTCTAGCATTTCCAACCACCAGAAAAGGGAAGAATGACATGAAGACCTGCTACTGGGTGCTCATACACCTCTGTATCTTATTAATCCTTACAAAACCCTACAAAGGTTGGAATATCATTATGCATGAACCTTTCCCAATGTAAGTTCACAACAGCAGCCAAGGGCAGACAGCGGGGTGGGAGGAGGCATACACCAGCGAACACTGAGGCTCCTGCGCTGTAAGCTGGGGTGAGGGAGGGAGCCAGCTGTCCTTCCTGCCACAGCGTGCCCCCATGTACACCCTCCCACCCCAATTCTCAGGAACAGCCACTCCTCCATTCCTTGTGATGTCAGCTCATAGGAACTTTATCAAGAACCGATGAGACTTGTCCTCTGAATGTCAGTGTGTTATTTAGATATGATTATCATTTGTCACGGTAGTTTGGGTTTTGCCCTCTGCTACCAGCAATCATGCCAGAGGGCTGATTATATAAGCAGACAAAATATGCCTCCTATAAAGAGACATCTGAGATTTCTCACAGAGAAAGATGAAGATGGAAAGTGTGAGACTGAGCATAGGCTTTTATCTTTGGACATTCACACAAAACCACAAGCTGCTATCTTTAGAACATTCCTCCTCGGTGAACAGCAAGACCAGGCTTCTGGAGTGCGGGACTCCACTGCATCTGCACCAGCTCCAGCCCCTCAGGAAAGAACACTGCCCAGAACAGCAACAGCAACAGCTTCAAACATTACAGCTTTTCCTTTTGTCCTAACAGCCAAAGGCAGGAGGAGGGGGATGGAGCTCATCCAACTAAAATGATGACAAAGTTGTTCAGGGGCTGATCTTATCACATCTTCCATGTAAATTCTTTACAAGTGAATACAATGCTCCCAGTCATAAGTTTCTGCTGGTTCCTGTTTGGCAGGTCAAGCTGGTCCAGTGGAAGAGGGGAGATGACAAGCTGCTGTAGACAGCCCCCTCACCCAACCCCACCCCATCCAAAAAGTACACACTGACAGTTCCAAGCTGACAAAGTCTTCCTGATATTTTAAAAATGAAGCATATGTCTGGATTTCCTGTGTGTTTTCCACAGCTAAGACATAATTTGATAAAAGGAAAGATTTTGAGTAGCGTAAGAATCAACATAAGAGTTGAGATAATAATTCAAAGAAAAAGTAGCGGATTATACACCTCACATTGTAGACAACTAAAGGGATTTATGTTGTAGGTGCTGCCAAAGTGCTTCTAAAGTGATCCCCTTCTAATGCCAACATTCTCAATACCAATGTTGTTCTGGCACCGTTTCAAGCTAACATGAAGCTTAGTTAAAAATCTCCCCCATCAGGTAAGAAGCAAAGTAGCATTATTTCCCCATAGGAAGGGGGATAGAAGAAGGGATGTGGGAAACTGGGATGTGAAGCCACAGAACACGTCCACTGTTGGCTGCCAAGCTGACACGTGTTTAGATGTCACAAGAGCGTGGATCGTGAGGAAAGAGCTAATGAACAAGGTGAAGGCAGAAGGGAGAGGCTCATCTTTAAGGTTTAGCTTAAAGATTATAGCTTTGTGGCAACCATCTGGAACCTTCATTTAAAAAAGAAAAAACTAGGTTTAACAATAGCAATCCCCGATAGGTGGCTTTTCAAATTATCACCATTCATCACTGTCAAGAGATTTGAATGGGAAAGTACACTGGGGATGGGATAAGAGAGAGAACAGAGATCCCGCAAAGTTGATTCCTGAGAGCAAATATACTCAGAGACTAAACGATAAAGACAGAATACCTTGGCTCTGTCAGTGGACAGTAAGGTGAAAAGAATAAATCTAACCAATAACTCAGTGAGAGCAAAATCAAGAAACTCCATGTTTTTTCCCAGGCCACCTTCAGGGGAACCTCCCTACAGCAGCCCCACTGGCCAGCCCTGCCCCGAGGAGCAGCAGGCCTGTTAGGGAGAGAGGAAGCTCGCTCTGCCCCTCCCCCCAGCACGGTCTCCACACGCCAGGGGCCGTCCTGCCGCACCTCCCAGGGCTATGCAATGTTCCACCTGCTCTAAAGCTGCCTGGTGACAAAGTGAAAGGACCCCGGTTGTTTTACATACAGGATCAAATCCTCTCGTGTTTCTTATACATGTGGAGAAGTCAGAGTTTTACCTAGTTCCCATAAATGGTTCCCACAAAAAGAAACAGGTGAGATATCTGCATTCTGCTGTTTCTCAAGGCTGTTTCCAAGAAGCGCACGGAGCGCGTACCTACCTTGTCCACGTTGGCGCGTGTCTTAGCT
The DNA here is from genome assembly GCA_963574435.1 of Cheirogaleus major. Lineage (NCBI taxonomy): Eukaryota > Metazoa > Chordata > Mammalia > Primates > Cheirogaleidae > Cheirogaleus > Cheirogaleus major. The sequence continues at coordinate 33,399 of CAUYPO010114190.1, forward strand.
GACGTCTCCACGTACTGCACGCCCCACTCTTCGGCTTTACTCCTGGCCTCCTCGATGGGCACCTGCCTCCGCTCCTCTAAGTCGGACTTGTTCCCCACAACAAGCAATGGAATTTTATCTTCTTCAGACTTGACACGGAGGATCTGTTCCCTAAGGCGTTACATCAAAAATACAGCAGCTAAGAAAGCTAGAGTACAAACCCGGTTTTGTACCCCCCTGAAATAAAAGGATTTCCTAAGGCAGAAGAAGAAACTGCTACACTCAGGGCATGTTCCAAGGAAGCACTAGAAGCAGTTATAAACTAGACAAGTGTTTTCAAAGTCTGGCTCTCAGTTTGCCTGCATCAGAATCACCTGGGGTGCTCATTACAAATGCAGATTTCCGGGCTCAACAGTCCTACAGAAATAGAAGTCTGGATAGGAGCCCAGGATGCTACATTCCAACAGGGGCCCAAATTTACACTTACATACACAAGAAAAAGAAAAAAAAACCTGTGAATCTCTGGGATAAAAAAGCTAAAAGAAGAATCACCATAAAATGCTTAACAATTCCCCTTTAAAAATTGGTATGATTTCTTTGTGACAGTAAAAGCTATGAAATCCAGTGTTTTTCATATGGAAGGTGGCAGCCTATTAGTGGATCACAAAATCAATTTAGTGGGTCAGAATCTGTATGGATTTTTTTTCCCTCAGTGAAATAGAATATTATAGACTAGAACAGAACCATCCAAGGTAATCTCAAGTAGTAAAAGTATTACTTTGTGAAACTTCAGTTCTGATTAAATCTCCGTATAACTCCCCCACTACACACACATACAAAGTGTCCACTTAGACACAGTAAATGCTATAGGCCTGGGATCTCCAACCCCCAGGCTGCAGAGCTCCACACCATCCCCCATGGGAAAATTGTCTTCCATGAAACTTAGGAAAGGGTGGGGGGGCGCACGGCAGGAGGTGAGTGGTGGGCAGGCCAGCAAAGCTTCATCTGCATTTGCAGCTGCTCCCCATGCTAGCCTCACTGCCTGAGCTCCACCTCCCTCCCTCCCCTCCTCACCCCTCCAGTGGAAGAATTGCCTTCCACAGACTCAGGAAAGGGCGGTTCACAGCAGGTGAGCAGTGGTCAGGTGAGCGAAGCTTCCTCTGTATTTGCAGCCGCTCCCCATCACTCACATCACCACCTGAGTTCCACCTCCCCTCCACCCACCCTCCATTCGTGGAAAAATTGCCTCCCATGAAACCAGTCCTTGGTGCCAAAAAGGTTGGGGACTTAAGTAATCACATTTCAATGGACATAACGTTATTTTTCCACTACAAAGAAGAAAAAGATGAAAGGAAATACTCCAAGGTCTATGGAAAAGCACTTCAAAGATGTCTTCTCTAAAAATATCCGTTAACCTCTACTAAAAATAATCATCTTTTCAAAAGTATTCATCAAGATGAAATATTTTAAAAATCAATTAAACATTACATTTTCATTACTTTGGGCCAATGTGGACATTTCTACTTCTACATTTCAATACATTTCAAAAAGATTCCCCTTCAAAAATGTATTTTGTAGAGATCTGCATTGATTTTTACATGATATAGGGGAACATTTTACAATAATAAATTTTTTTTTAAATGTCCATACAATTTAAGTACCAGATATCAAATATTTTAAGACAAACACAAAGCAGGAAAAGATACTTGAAAATTGCACCCTACATTTGAATAGGGGCCAAAAACCATGATACGTTTATAAGTTATGTGATCAATACAAACTATGAACAATAAAAACTCATAGCTTTTTGGTTCATTAGCCTTGCAGGGCATGTAAAATTACCTCATTAATAAACATACTGATCCAAAATGAGAGCACAGAGGGCCTCTTGTGACAAGACTATTTATCTTAGTTCATGAAATATCATCCAGGAAAAGTGTCCAGGAAGATAGCATATTAACATTTGGCTTTATGTTGGGGCTTTCCATTTGAAAAATACATACAGAAATGCTGTGTTTTAAAACTGCCAACAGGCATAAAGTAAAGTGACTGAGTTAACCACAAGGGCTCAGATAATCTACCTGCATTCTTCTGCTTCCAATGACACGAGAAACCTGGGCAGCCTGGGACTTTTATTTAAATGTTCAGAGTTCAAGTCAAGAGAACTAACTTCCTCTTCTTTTTTGCTTTACGTATTCATTTGCCCTTTTTCTTGTAAGGATCCCCCTTTTCACATAACAACCAAAACCCTTTCCAAGATGAGATGAGACCCTGCCGCGACTCTGAGAATGCGTGGACATCATCTGTGCACACGTGGTGAGGGCAGACGACAAGGGCGCTCGCTGTCTATGCCCTGGACAGGACTGTCCTACCCAGTCCTTCCTCCCTGGTGAGTCACAGAGCAAAGGGGAATCGAAAGGCTCGGTACAGGGACGAGAGTAAGAGGGTGTGCATATCTGTCCTGTTTTATTCCCAAGGAGGCACAAACACAGGACTATGTAGATACACAATTATAAATATATGAGCTATATTCAAATATAGAAACCTCTAGGGATATCTGAAAAGTCTAAAATTAATAGGACTTCTCATAATGAGTCCTAGTCAGCTGATCACCACATGTGCACGACACTTCCAGAGAACTGAGGAATTCAGCGTGAAGATTTGAAACTGCAGCATGACAGCTGAGGCACCACCCGAGTGGCTCCCACTCGCTCTGCTGCTCCACCTGCACGCACCTCTCAAGGCCTCCCCGGCTCACTGACGCTTCCTTACAAATCTTGGGGACATATTTAGCTTCCTCATTTTTGCCTTTGGCTGATCACCTTACTTTCTGACCAGAACTTGCTAAAGAATGAAAAAAATTACTGGTTGTTTTGTTTCGTTGTCCTCTTCAGTTCTCCATTAGACTCTAGATCTGCTTTTTTTTTTTAGACATGGTCTCACTTAGTTGCCTGGGCTAGAGTTAGATCTGCTTCTTAAAATAAAAAGTCATCTTGATAGATATGTTTATAAGGAGAATAAATT
>CAUYPO010114195.1:0-39712 GCA_963574435.1 Cheirogaleus major
GATATTGTTTGGCATATTGTACATGTTAGAAAAATGTTGGTTGGATGAATGAAGTAGATGTTTCAATGAGAGCTAGTTCTGTTTCCAAACACCATTACATAGGAGTTTCATTACACTGCTAATGAAAATGCTTATTAGTGAACTCTCAGTATAAATGCCCATGCTGACTGCTAAGAAACAAAAATAACCATAGCTTTTTATCACTATGGATCTAAGGTTTTTATTTTGTTACCATAGTCACCACTAAAAGAACTGACAAAAGATTTTTTTCTTTTTTACATTTTGGATACATTATATAACTTTGCCTCTCCCAAAGAAGGGTTAGAGGTATGCCCTTCCCCCAGCAAAATTTCTTTAGATTCTTTAATTTGAAACATTTTCAAATGAAAATTTGGGGCTAATACTCAATGTGATAAAATATTCATTTTCATACCTGTTAGATCCACTGAGCTACTAAAACTGGTACTTTATTACCTCATGTGCTAGGATAATGACTATTTTCTTAATAAATTTTTGGTAATATTGAGAAGATCATGGCACTCCATGAGTCATGTTTTGTATAGAAAGAAATCAAGACTAAGAAAGACGTATAATTATTATTTGTGCTGTGCTGCTAAGAATGGTTATCATCTGTCTTACTCTGTTTGTGTTGCTATAAAGGAGTACGTGAGACTGGATAATTCATAAAGAAAAAAGGTTTATTTGGCTCATGATTCTGTTGGCTGAATGATCAGGCAACTGGCGAAAGCCTCAGGCTGCTTCTATTCGTGTGGAAGGTGAAGGGGAGCCGGTGTTCAGAGATCACAGGACAACAGAGGAAGCAAAAGAGAGAGGAGATTAGGTGCCCAGCTCTTTTTAACAACCACCTCTCATAGGAACTAATAGAGTGAGAACTCACTTACCCCTTCCCCCGGGGAGGGCATTAATCCATTTACCAGGGATCTGTTCCCATGACACAAACACCTCCTACTAGGCCCCCACCCCCACTATTGGGGTCAAATTTCAACTCGAGGTTTGGGGGGCAAACATTCATATTATGGCATAATGTGTTGTGTATAACAGGAAAATAAATACTGAAGAATATTCATGGAAACATCACCTGAGTATATGCAAGATCTCACAAATACCTTGTCATTCCTCAATATTGAAATAATTTTTAATAATTTTGAAATGGCACATTTATAAACATTTGCCAAATGCAATGTAGCCACCTAGAACAGTGATTTGATTTAGTGTATCTTTAGATCCTTCTACATGTTTACTGGAGAATTGGGGAAAATTAATTCTTCATTTGTTCAAATTTTTTACACATTTATTGGAATTTAATAGAAAGTACTTAGCTGATATATTTAAGGTGGGTTTCATAATTGTTGATAAAATGTGCTGTGCTCATTCCTCAATTATTGAAAACATGACTTTTTCTTAATATCTTTGCTTTTTATTCAAGCATTCCATTAGAACCTTTTTAAATATTAAATAGACTCCATCAATCCATTCTCACTTGGTCTTGGTGCCCAGTGCAGGCCTGAGACTTGGCAGGAGCCAAACCCCATCTTGTGAGTTAATGTATTAACTGGGCATGTCATATAGTAGGCACTCAATGAATGTGAGGTCTCTTCCTGCTCTGTCTGTCTGATCAGATACCTGGGAGGCCTGGAAGGTTTTCTAAATTTATCCTGGAACCAGATGTTACAGCCACATACCCCTCTCCGAGGGTAGACTCCCTGGAGGGGGGAAGACAGGGTGGGCTTCCCACTCTCAGCTTGCGCATTTAGCCCTGTTTCTGGCCTCCTCCCAGCCATAAGCCTTTGGAGAAATCTAAACAATAAAAAATGTGAAGACTCTTTGGTTCGCAGGATTGGTGGGTGAGGTTAGGTAGCTTACCATGGTCATAGAGCTCATTAGTAGCCTAGTAATGAAAATGGTTAATAACGGCACAGCTCCCTAGGAAATGGCATATACTCTGTGTCACGGACTGTACCTGTCTGATCTCCACAGTTCACAAGAGGATCCTGGAGAGGGGTCATCACCCCCATGTTGTAGATTTAAAAAAAAACAGCCTCAGAAAGGTGAAGGTACCTGCCCAGGAGCATTAATGAGATGCAGACTGGGCCACAGACTTGCCGTCCCTACTGGTATAAGTGCTGCTCCCCCGCTGTGCACAGTGAAATGTCGGAGTCCTTTTACTTGTGGAACAGCTGGACCGGGAGCCCTGGCTTCCACGGCCCTCTCCCCAGGTCCTGCCCACAGGCTCCATGTCCTCCAAACCCCAGCTGCCACAAGGCCCTTCCTGTCGCACCGTCTGTGCCGGTCCAGAGCACACTTCTTTGGGCTGCTCACGCCCCGTGTTAACCCTACTCGCCCCAAGTTTGGACACAGGGCTCACTTTTTACTCCCCAAACCAGAGCCGAGGCACAGCAGCCTGCGGTGTAGAGCTGAGAATCTCTTCCTCTGACGGAGCTGGTCCTGAGGCAGGGGCCAGCTGACTCCCCCCTTTAGTGGGCTCGGCTCCCTCAGAATCCAGAGTCTCCCAACCCCACAGCCCCAGAGTCCCCCTGCCCTCCGGACCAGGCCTGTTTGGTCTCCCCAACATAAGTAAGAACAGAGCATCCGTGTCCCACCAGGTGTGTGCGCTGGAGGTGGGATCCCACAGTCAGCAACAATATCCCAGGGCTGCTCCTTCCATCTTAGCGCCATGGGATACGCTAAGCCTCCCACAGAAACCCATATTTGGGAGAACATTTGCTCGTGCTTCAAGGCCTCACTCTGGTGAAGGAGATACCAGTCCACATGGGGGAATCCATCACCTCCGCAGCAACTACATTTACGTTTATGGTGACTGGTGTCTCCTCCAAAAACAGCAGATCAGTGATCTCTTAACCCCTTGCCCTTTTTTCTCGGTAATCCCAGGAATCCTCTCAGACCAAAGACAGTCTATCACAAAAGTGGTCAATGTCTCCAAATCCAAAAATCTGGTCACTGCCAGCAGCGAGGAAATGGCCATTCCCTTACTCTTAATAAAAGTAGAACACCGCATGGTGGCTCCCCTGGGCGCTTCAGTGACAAGGCGGGGCTCGGACTGGTGTGCTCCTCAGGTGTGCGCGTCGGAGACCTGCGGACGCTCGCTGGTCAACGCAGCTGGTCAATGCGGAGGGGGCTGCACCAGCGCCACAGCCAGAACAGGGAGCCGCAGAGCACCCCTGGCTCAGGCGGGCAGCGCCCTGGCCTTGGCCTTCACCACCTGAGGGCAGAGGACCTTCTCTGGGTCCACATCCCGCGCCTGACAGGTCACAGCACAGCCACTAGATCTGGAGACACCCAGCGCCTTCCCAGCTGCCCCCTAGGCCCCCGGGGCTGAAATTCTAGTCCTCTCATGGGGACATAAGACCCTACAAAACCCAAGAATACATTGTTTTTAGGTGTTCACTTTTGGATTTGTCCATTAGGTGGCTCCGAACTTCCTGCTAGGAGAAGACCAAGCATTGAACCAACAGTGCCTGGGCATGGCCGTGAAATCTGATGGGCCACCAGCTTCCCCGGCTGTGGCACCTGCCTCGCCCCACAGCCCCACCTCCACGCTCCTCATGCCTGCTTCATTCGTGCTCATCCCCAAGTGGGCTTCTTCCTCCATGTTTCTGAGTTCTCCCCAAAATATCTTCCTGCGTGGGGGCCACAGCAGCTAGATGGTCCACAGATACTGGTCTGAATCAGCTTGCCTCTTCCACCTACAGACTGAACCCCTCCCGTCTAACCACATCTCAAGACACAGCCCTCAAATGCTTTACCTGACCTCAGTCTCCACATCTGTAAAATGGGCATGACACTCAATTCGGGTGTTGTGCCAGTCAAGCACTTGACCCATTGTTGGGCATCTAATACATTTCGGTTCTCATTAATGACCTTCAGCTGCTGGTCCAGCCTGCAGCCTCCTCCTCCCTCCTCTCTGTGAATTCTTATAATGACCACACTGCAACCTAAGGTACACATTTAGAGCCATGACTTTTTTGCCATGTGTTCATGAGTAAGGTGTGAGCTGGGTCATCCTTGCCTTGATCTGACACGTGTCTGGGGCCAGCCTGGGATGCTCCATGTGGTCACAGACAGTCTGATGGAGGAGGTCCGTTCCAGGGCTCTGTGGGGCCCAAGCAGAGAGGGGTCAGTGCTACGGGGGACAGAGGTTTCAGAAAAGGCTTCCTAGAGAGTACAGTGTCTGAGCTGCATCTTGTAGGGGTATTGACTTGGCAGGTAGGAGAGAGAAAACAAGAAAAGTGTTTGAGCCTTCCCCAGGGGGTCAGGAGTCGGAAGAACCCAGCCTGCAGCTGTGAAGGGCAGGGCTCACCAATTTGATCATGAGTGCCTGAAGTGAACACAACGGACAGGAAACATTTACTTTTTCCTCACTAATCCAATAAAACACAACAAAATAAAACTTTAAATGGGAGGATGAGAAAAATGGGACAAAGAAAATAAATGAAAAAAAGATGATGCAGGAGTGAAATTGGTTCACAAAATGCCCACTGGGTGTCCCTGCATTTGCTGGAAGCCACACATGGGGCTCTGAGCTTTCTAGCAGCCAGTTTATTTTGTTTGTTTGTTTTAATTTTATTTTTAATCTTTGTTTAATTCTTTTTTTAAAATAATTTTTCCCCCTCAAATTTAAAGATGAGAACTCAGTTTTGTAACTCAAAGTATAAAATTATAAAACTCAAAGCAGCACTCAGAAAAAATGCCATCCTGGCACCGAGAACAGTGACTTTTCACCGGAGAGTCCCCAGGAAGAGGAATTGCAGAATGAGGTGAGGGAAGGCCTGGAGACACCCTCCTAAAAACACCACAGCTTTTCACAGAGCCCCAGGGATGGCAGGAAAACTGCAGGAAACGTCAGCCCGCAGGGAGAGCCTTCATCTTCCCCCCAAATGAAAGTTGGTGGCACCCTGCCAAAAGGCAGTTAGGATAAAGTAATTACTGACACCGAGCACGGTGGTTTCTCCCCTGTCCAGGCCAAGACCAAGGCACCGGCACCCTCTCTCCCACCCCAGCTCCACTTGCTGGCGGGAAGACCCCTGCCCTCGGGAGCGCAGCTGGGGCTCAGTGGCATCCCCGGGTACACGTGGACTCCAAGAGGTCTCTGGGCTCAGGTGGGGGACCTCCTTCTAGTGGGTGAGGTTCTAGAGCCTTCTGGGAGACCCTCAACTGAGGGGGCGGGGCAGCTGGGTGGTTCTCTCCCACTGGAAGGTGCTCCCACGAGAGCAGGGCTTTGGTCTGTTTTGCTTACTGCTGACTCTCCAGTGTCTGGGGCAGAGCCTGGCGCAGGGTAGTCCCTCAGTAAGTGTTCATTTACTGAGTGCGGCAGTGAGTGAGCAGTGGTCTCTGGACTGCTGGCTCCCAGGCACTGCCACCAAGGAGTCAGTAGAGTCTCCTCATCCTGCTCTTCCTCCTCATGGACTCAGGGTCCCTTCCCCTCCTGTGAGCGAGTGCCTAACACTTTTTCCTCTTACCCCAGTCCATGGACCCTATTTTGGGTGGGGTCCCAGAGCCAGGTGCCTCTGTCCTGGTGCACCTCTATGCCCTGCTTCTGTTTTGAGTGTGGGAAGTGAAGACCACACAGTCCCCTTCTATACCTCTGTAGTCCTGCCAGGAAGTCCTGATTCTCCTGGAGGCAGGCGGACTGCCCCGGGCTTCCGGGAAGAGGGGCACAGCCTGGGGAGAAACAGGCCATTCCAAGGTCTTATCTCGCTGCAAGGCCCAGGCCAAGCTCAGCCAGTGACAAGATCCACCCCTGGGGATTCACACGGGGCCCACCTCCCACCCACCCTCCTACAGTGTCCTCAGGGTGTGCTCCCTACCTGTCCCCTCCCAGGTTGAGAATGACTGTCCAACAAGGACAGGACAGATGGGAATGTGCTGCTCTTGGGAACAGCACAGGGACGGAGAGGGTTTAGGATCGCAGGAGGCTGGTGGACAGAGCACGCTGTCCCTGAGCAGAGGGCAGCTCGGCTCTGCCTCTGTCCCTGTCGGCCTGTGGCCAGCAGGTCTTGGTGTAAATTAACTCCTCTATGAAAGCGGTGGTGTCCAGCAAGCAGGATGAAGATGCTCATCAAAAAGCTCTCTGGGTTGTGCTCCAAGACGGGAGCAAACAAGCCCGCAGGGCCAGGTTCTGCTCCTCGCCTCAAGGCTATAGCCCTCAGCTCAGCCAGCTTTGAAGTCAGGTTTAATCAGATGGCCTCTTCACCTGCCGTCCTCCTCCACCTGGACATGCACACACAGGCCTCAAGGAAGTCCTGTGGATATTTGACCTTGAGGGATAGAACTTCCTTGTGTTCCCTCTAAAGTAACTGTGTTGCCTACGCCACTAAACGAGCTACCCACTGCATAGGACTCTCAAGGTGGAGAGCAGCCCCTGAGCAGAGTGGCGTGTGGGCAGGCTGGCTAGTGGCCCTCCCTGGTGGGAATCGGGGCAGGGCAGCTGCTCCTTAAAGAGACTCCTAGTTCTAGGGTCGCTGTGTCCTTTGGATCCGTGGGGCTGTTCTGTTCTTTGTGGTTGGAGGACACCAGCGGGGACTCAGCACCTGGGGCTGAGGGTGACATATTTATATATAAAATAAAACACACAGTGGAAACATTAAAAATAAGGAAGAGGTAGGTTGATGTTTGTGAGGAAAACACTGGATCGAGAGACCAAGACAACCCCCCCTGACTCCTTCCTGATGTCTCCACCCTGGTTCTGTCTCTCTCTGTGGCCTTGGCCACCAATCCTGTTTTTACCTCTGGGCCTTACGTGGACTAGAAAAAGTTGCCCTCTGAGCAAATTCCAGCACAGCAAATTCTGTGATTTTATCTTAGCTCCATACCAACCTGCCGAGGTGCCCTGCTCACGTTGTTTACGACACACGCCCAGCACGTTTCTGCACAGGCTTGGCTGTGCCCGTCTGCTGCTCTGGAAGCAAATCACACAGTCCGTGTCCGCCACTCTGTGCTGTGGAATTCCTGGTATGACGCACGTAGCTGCTGAGCAAACGTGTCTGGCTTTGCCTTTTTGGGAAGGGGATGAAGGAAGAGAGCTGAAGGGTGTGCAAAGAAGAAAGTTTGTGTTTCTGCAGCAGGGTTTTAATGTCCTTTTAAATACCATCCGGTGTCCACTCCAAAGTCTTCCTGAAGAAGCTTGCAGTAATGAAATCAGTTGATATTTCAGGCACCCGGTCTGGCATTTTGATCGCCCCAATTTGGTTTAGGGTAGCTGACATTTTTATCACGTTGGCAAATGCTGTACAGTCTCGGCGGTGTCTGTGGCCTGTTCACCGTTTATGAAGAGCAAACACAGCCTCAGAGTTGAGCGAGGAGGGGCACAGCTGGAAAGGTGGCCCCGGCCTCACTGCTCTGAGCAGCTGCCCTTCCCTGGGGCTGGGCCAGTGACAGTCAAGGGAGAGGGCTCTTGCCAGAAGAAGTTCCTGAATCTTCTGGAGACAAGGGCAAAATCAGGAAACCTTGGCAAGATCCTCACATCTCCGGAGATGTTTACACATCTGGAAACTAAGGCTGAAAACTAAGGAGATTAGATGAAGGATTATGTCCCATAAGAGCTGTAAACAATGACAGCACTGTTTAGTGCCTGGATCCCTGGCTTGAGAATTTACATTTGGGACTCCAAGTTCCTACCGACCTTCACTTTAGTAGGGGGCCTGCATTGTCTCACCCCCAGTGACAGTGATTCTCAGCATCCCACTCTGCATTAGAATCACCTCTGGGGCTGGTAGAACACTCAGATGCCCAGGTTTTACCTCCAAAAGAGATTTGGTTTCAATTTGTCTAGCGTGGAGCCCAGGTGTTGCTGTAACAGAAGGAATGGCCTAAAAAAGGGTAAAATGTTTTACGAGTTGTCTCTTTAAAACCTCCCCACTCTCTTTTTGGGAATTATTACAGAACCTGCATCCCTGCCCAAGGCCAGTGATCAGAGGGGCAGGGGAGTGTCCTTTGTTATTTGTACCACAGGAGATGGCTCAATGGCAGAGGTCAAGCAGTGGTCACGAGATTGTCTTCCCCAAAGCTGGGGTCAATAAGGACCATCGACTATAGTTAAACAGCAATAGCCCCAAGCTGAAAACTCCCTTTAAAAGCTCTGCATTTCTGTGTATGGACAGGACTGTGGTACTTTAAGACACAAGTCTGCCATACTCCTCATTTGCTAGCAAATTAATAAACTCCCTTTTCCTTCTCCTCAAACCGCTTGTCCTTATTCTTCTGATGCAGCCACAGGGACAAGTGCCAGACCTTCAGTAACACTGCTATTTTTTTAAAGCTCCTCAGGAGATTCACAGATGCAGCCAGTGTAGAGAACCACCGGTGAGTAACAAGTGCTGCTGTAGTGACTGACGGTCACAGTGATGATGTGTTGCTGGAGGGATTTTTTAATTTTTATTTTATTTTTTTAGAAATAAAGATCACAATGTAAAACTTGGACTTGGAAAGGAGTGGGGAGGAGGTTCAGTATTTAATATTGGTCTCCTCATGATTTGTTCTATTGTCAAAAGGTTCCGAAGTCAGTAGAAATGTCAAATGAAACTTATGTCCACCACAAACAGCTGCTGACTTCAGCCGGTCAGAGCTGCCTGGTGAGTGATCACAGTGATGGGCTGATGGGCTAGACCTCAGTCAGGAATAACCCATCCTTAGTCCTCAGACAGAATGCCAGCTTCTAGTGGTTCCTTTCCTTCTGTTGCTCTGAGCTTGAGGCTTGACATCATCAAATTTTGATCGACATAAATGTCTGTTAAATGAGAGAAACAAAGGAATTTTGCTTAAAGAATAATCATCCCTGGCCGGGTGTGGTGGCTCACGCCTGTAATCCTAGCACTCTGGGAGGCCGAGGCTGGAGAATCGCTCAAGGTCAGGAGTTTGAAACCAGCCTGAGCAAGAGTGAGACCTCGTCTCTACTAAAAATAGAAAGAAATTAATTGGCCAACTAAAAATATATAGAAAAAATTAGCCGGGCACGGTGGCGCATGCCTGTAGTCCCAGCTACTTGGGAGACTGAGGCAGGAGGATCGCTTGAGCCCAGGAGTTGGAGGTTGCTGTGAGCTAGGCTGACGCCACTGCACTCTAGCCCAGGCAAGAGAGTGAGACTCTGTCTCAAAACAAACAAACAAACAAACAAACAAAAAAAAACAATGATCATCCCTGTGGCCAAGCCTTGAAATTCATCATGGCGATCATGGAACACTGTCAAGGTCAGTTCTTCTGGAATGGTCTTCCTAGAAGAGCCCTTGAATAACTGAATGTAGTGTGGACTCTCCCCACCCCTTCCAATTTTTTGTTTTACAACTTTATTAAGATACAATCTATGCACCATACAATTCACCCACGCAGGTGTGTAATTCAATGGTGTTTAGTTTGTGGGGTTGTGCAACCATCACCACAGTCAATGTTAGAAGAGTTTCATCACCTCAAAATGAAACCTGGAACTCTTTAGCTATCGCCCTCCTATACCTTGACCCCTACCCTTCCACCTCCCACCCCACGCCCTAAGCAACCCCTAATCTACCCAATAGATCTGCCTGTTCTGGACTTTCATATAAATGGAATCCTATAATATGTGGTCTTTTTTTACTTGTTTGACTTCTTTCACTTAGCATGGTATTTCGAAGCTCATCTAATAGTACTTGATTCCTATTTGTGGCTGAATAAAACTTCATTGTGTGGATACACCACATTTTCTTTATCCATTCATCGATTGATGGACATTTGGTTTTTTTCCACCTACTGACTATTATGAAAAATGCTGCTATAAACATGTATATACAAGTTTTTTTGTGTGGTCATCCTTTTTAATGTTACTTGGGTACATAGCTAAGAGTAGAACTGTTGGGTCAGATGGTAATTCTATGTTTAATTATTTGAGGAGCTGACAGATGGTTTTGCAAAGTGACACATCATTTTACATTTCTACCAGCTGTGTGTGAGGGTTCCAATTTCTCTACATCCTTGCCAACAAACATTATTTTCTACTTTTTAAAACAATTATAGCCATCCTAGTAGGAGTGAAGTAGTATCTCACTATGGTTTTGATTTGCATTTCCCGGATGACTAATGATGTCAGCAACTTTCGTGTGCTTCATGGCCATTTGCATCAGTTCCTTGGAGAAATGTCTATTCAAATCCTTTGCTCATTTTTAATTAGACTATTTGTCCTTTGATGATTGTGTTGTAATAATTCTTTATTATAGTCTGAATCAAAGTTCCTTATCAGATATACAATTTGCACATATTTTCTCTCATTCTGTGGTTTCACTTTCTCGATGGTGTCCTTCAAAGCACAAATGTTTTTAATTTTTAAGAAATCCAATTTATATATTTGATGAGGAGTAGTGCTTTTGGTGTCGTATCTAAGATTCCTTTGCCACATCCAAGATCATAAGGCATAAGGGTCATATCTAAGAATAGTTCACATCTAAGTTTGATTTGCCAAAACCAAGGTCATTTCCTCTGAGAGTTTTCTTGTTTCACTTCCTTACATTTAGGTTTTTGACCCATTTATTTTTAATTTTTTTGATGCTTGAAGTAGTATATTACGTATGAATACTGATATGTACTTGGCAAAGGCTCCCTTCTACCTGCCCCAAACACTTCCGCCACCACTATATAAAGTGCCCATCACAATTAGTTTCCATTTACTGCTTCATTCTAGAATTGTCTTCCACAGAAGGTATTGCATCATTTCAAAGGAGAGGAATAAGAGAGTTCCAGCCTGGCTGAGTCAGGTACACAGTACTGAGTTGGGAGTCGGTTTACTTGACTCATTCAGTAAGCGTTTAATGTTTTTCTCAGGAAACTTGTGGAAGGTCTTTGATCCATTTTGAATAAAGTTTTGTTTATGCCATGAGGTAAGTGTCCAACTTCATTCTTTTGCATGTGGCTCTCCAGTTGTCCCAGCACCATTTGTTGAAAACACTATTCATTTCTCATCAAATGGTCTTGGCACCCTTGTTGAAAATCAGCTGATCATAGATGTATAGGTTTATTTCTAGACTCTAAGTTCTATTCCAGTGATCTCTAGCTCTATCCTTGTTCAAGTACCACACTCTCTTGATTACCATTGCTTTGCAGTAAATGTTGAAATCAAGAAGTGTAAGTCCTCCAATTTTGGTCTTCACTTTTGATAGTTTTGGTTATTTTCGGTCCTTTGAAATTCCATAAGAAATTTAGTATCACCTGTCAATTTCTACAAAGAAGTCAGCTGGGATTGTGATAAGGATTGCATTAAATTAAATTAAAATTTAATTAAATTTGTAGGTAGATTTGGGGAGTATTTCCATCTTAACAATGTTAAGTCTTCTAATCTATGAACATGGGATTTTTCTCTATTTATTTAGCTCTTCTTTAATTTCTTTCAACAATGATTTGCAGTTCTCAGAGTTTTTCTTCTTTTGCTAAATTTATTCTTAGGTATTTAATTCTTTCTAATGCTATTATAAATGGAATTATTTTCTTAATTTCATTTTTGGATTGTTCTTTGCAAGCTTATAGAAATACAACTAATATTTTATATTCATCTTATATCCTGCAACCTTGCTAAACTCATTTATTTGTTCTAACTTTTTCTAGTGAATTCCTTAGTATTTTCTGTATATAAGATTATATCATCTGTGAATAGAGATAGTTTTACTTCTTCCTTTATTGCTAGGATGCCTTTTAGTTTTTTTGTTTTTTTTTCTTATGTAATTGTTCTAGTTATAACCTCCAGTACAATGTTGAATAGAAGTGGCAAGAAGGGATATATTTATCTCGTTTGTGATATTATGATTTATAAGAAATATAAGTGTCCCTTGCTAGCCACTCTGGCCACTCCAACCCTGCTTGGCTTCTACCTCCTGATCAAGGGGCCTTTGAGAGAGTGAAGGATGCCTGACGACATCTGTAAGTGTGCATTTAGATTGATGGAACCTTTTGTCAAACTTCAGTGAGCCTAAGCTTCACCAGGAGAGCTTATTCATGATGCAGAATCCTTAGCCTGTCCTGGAGATTCCTAACTGGGTGGGACACAGAATTTGCAGTTGAGCCCTTCCCCTCCCCCAGTGGTTCTGCACTATATATCTAAGGAACCCAGTGCTAGAGGAGAGAAGGTCTGAACGTGAAATGTCAGGTGGTGGGTACAAGGTGAAGGAGGGTTTCGAGAGACCCCAGATGGAAGGAGGCCTGCTGCAGTTCAAAGCTGGGCCCATTCCTTAAGTTGGATCTGAGTCAAATTCCATCAAACAGAAGTTGCTCCTTTTCTCAGCAGCTCTCGGGGCAGGCAGGGGAGGTAAGAAGAGCCCACACTCCCCCAGGCACAGCAGCACAGGGCCTGGGGCCCGGGAATATGTTTTCCATTTCCATTTCTTTTAAAATCAGAAGAAAATGAATATGTAATAATGAATCCGGCCTAGATTATATTTGTCTTTATAGCAGCGTCATCATAAAATATACTTTTTCTATTTTTCTCATGGTGGAAGGGGCCCAGGAAGGCACAATGCCCAGGCCCCATGGAAGTCCTGTGCAGCCCTTAGAGCTAGGGCCCAGGAGAGGGAAAGGGTCTGGCTCCAGCCTGGAAAGGAGCAGCAGGAGTCAGGAAGGGCCAGAGGGGTCCATCCGGCCACCGATCATGGTTTTCTCCACTCAGGACCTGTTCCTTGACACAGTGGGCCAGCCAGGGAAGAGATACCTAGGAGAGCCTTTGTAGCAGCCTACAGTGGGTTTGTGATCTTTTGTTTGAGGAGGAAAGAAAAATCCAGCAGTCAGTGGCAATTTGTTCAAAGCCAAATGGACCTTTGTGTTGCGAATTATCCTCTTTGTGAGCTCTGAGCCTGCTGGTTGCACAGGTGCCTGCCTGGAGAGGGAAGGAGCCAGGCAGTGCAGATTCTGGCCCAGTGTAGGTGCGAAGGCAGGGCTGAGCAAGGACCAAGACTGCAGGCAGTGGGCTAAGCAGATGATAAGCACATAAGTGGACACTTTGAGATGTTAAGTGCCATGAAGAAGAGAAAATAGTAACCAAGAGGAGCTGCTTCTGGGTTGTGTGACTTGAGCAAGAAGGAGGCAGCCTCAGCAAGTGTTTCGGGCAGAGGCCGGGGCAGGCCGGCGCAGGGCTCGCTGGAGGGCAGCTGCCACAACCAGGGGCAGCTGCTGACCCACTGGCTGTGACACCCTTCAGGGCTTGGGCACTGTCCTCGCAGAGGGGAGCCCTAGCCCAGTCTGGGGCCAACACCAGGCTTGGGCCAGGTATACTTTTAAGCGTCTCCAAATTTCGTTTCAAAGCCATTGTTTCATACAAATTTATGCTAGAGTAGGCAGTGGGAGCCAGAATCCACTATAACTGATGGACAGAGTGAATCATTCTTAAAATTATTTTATTTCACCAATTGGACAGCTGCATATTATACAAATATTTGTTTTAAATATGCTCAAAGGCCTTCCTCCCATATGGAAATGATAATGTGTTAGAGCTGATAGCTTCTATGAGCCCCTCCCTAGCTCTCGGCTCCTGGCCAAGTACGTCTCCTGCATTATCTTGTTTAATCTTTACCACGACTCAGTAATTATTTCTACCCTTGAGATGAGGTTCGAGGCGGATCAGAGCCATGGCCAAGATGCCCGCATGAGTGAGCGGGGAGGCGCTTGCCGGAGGTCTGACTTCAGGCTCTCGGAGTCTGCTCAGCCTCTTGCCACCCAAGACCCGGCACCAAGGCCCAAGTTTTATTAATATTTAAACAAATATTTAGTACTATTGCAGCAGTGTGATTTTATGTATAATTCATGGTTCGTTTTCTGTAGGAGAAATATTAGCCAACAATTAGCCTTTTCCACTCAAAAGTCAAAACATTAAGAATGAAAAATTTGAATTCTACTATTCCTGGCCAGAATTAAAAATTACAATTACTCATGTGTAAAATAATACTGTCTATAAAGTCCTAATATTTTGAGTTCTCATTTTTTTCTTTTTAAAAATTGCTTAAATCTAGGGATTTAAAAATTGTTTTGTTTTGTTTTGTTTTGCTCTTAATGGTTAATTTATTCTGTTTTTGAGATTGGCTTTTTAGAATTTTTGAATCATTACCTTGCTAGGCTGAAGAAAATCTTTTCTGTACGCACAGTAGTAGTACATACATGATCTTGACTGCAGCACAAACATGACTTTTCTTTATGTGTACTGTGTGGTGAAAACAAGAGGAAGGCAGAGCTCTGTCCTGTCAGCGACTCCCCCTGGTTTGTGCTTGCCCGCCTGATGCGCTCCCTGGAGCGGGCCTGGCCAGGCAGGGTTCATGCGTGAATGTTTGAGAAAGGCTTCTGCAGAGCGAGCGCCTCCACAGACCCAATATCAACTAGGAACACCGACAGCTCCCGCCCGGGTGCAGGTGCCCTGCTTGGCTCCGAGGCCTCCCGGTGCTGAGAGTCCACACGTGCGGAGGAGGAGGAGAGCTGAGGCCTCAGGAGGCTGGGGGGTGGGGGCAGAGGACTGAGGGAACAGCCAGCTCCCACCATGGGGCGTCCTCCACTGCGGGGAGAAGATTCCGGGCGTCCTCCCCCGTGTGTCTCCGAGCCACGGAACTCTCTGGGAGGCTTCAGTTGCACTACAATTGCACTCTTTTTAGGGTTGACTTATCTTCATCAGGCAGGTCCATTTGGGTCTGGGGCAGAGGCTGGCCAGAAGGGACACTGGTTTTACTCCACTGACAGCACAGAAGTTTACAGGAATGGCGACAGAAAAGCCTCGTCCCTGAGAAGGTGGCTCACGTGGGGGCCCTGGGTGAACACGAAACTGGGTGCCAAGGGTCTGGGGAGTGGCAATGGCCCACCTGTCTGATGGGCAAAGAGGGGTCGCATGGCTAACAGGCCGAAGGTCCGAGCAAGCAAATGAATGGCAAAAAAGGCAATTCCACCACAGACTTGGAAGAGGCTCCTGCCCCTTCATGTGGGGAGATCTTATTACAAACACTTGTTTACAGTGTTAAATATAAACAATACTTACCTATGTTGTACATCCAGAACGTATATATAATGACAATATTTTGTTGTTTTCTTAAATATGAACAAAAAAGCCCAAAGATTTAGGTAAAGTTGTTGATAATCAATTATTTCTTAGAGTGAAAGCCAACTAAATTAGAAAATGACAGCCAGCACGGTGGCTCATACCTGTAATCCCAGCACTCTGGGAGGCATCTGCCAGAGATGCGGGAGATGTGGGAGAATCTCTGGAGGTCAGGAATTCAAGACCAGCCTGAACAATAGGGAGGCCCCGTGTCTACCATAAAACAGAAAAAATTAGCTAGGTGTGGTGGTGCTCGCCCTGTAGTACCAGCTACTCGGGAGGCTAAGACAGGAGGATAGCTTGAGCCCAGAAATTAGAGTTGCTGTGAGCTATGATGATGCCATTGTACCCTACCCAGGGGACAGAGAAAAAATAAGTCTTAAATAATAAAAAGTTGAAGTAGATTAAGATATAGTCACATGGTAGATATTAGGCAGCATTAACAGTTATGTTTTCTATTAATATGAATATTTAATGATGGAGAATACTTATAATACAGAGTCAGGAAAAATTTCAAAATGTTACTCAATTTTATTTTTACATTAAAATCATTTTAAAATAAAAATATGTATTCAAAAGAGGTTACAAAACTATATATACATATAAAACCAAATTTTATTTAAAACATAGATTTGTGATATATGTAAACACATAAAAATGATGTAAACAGTGTCTACCTTTCAGTGGAATGATTATGGATGGATTTAGCTCCAACTTTTTATTTTGAAAATTTTCAAATAGGAAAGAAAAGTGAAGAGTAGTATAATAAACTCTAATGAATACAGTCATTAATCAACATTTTGCCATATTTGCTTCATTTCTTTACCTGCATATCTGTGTACACATCAAATTTTTGGTTTTATTATCATAACTAAGAAAATGAACAATAACCCCATAATATGTTTTAAATCTTGTGACCCAAGCCAAATGTCCCCCTAAAATGTCTATGTTTTTTCCTTTTTCCATCCATGATCCAATCAGGGTTCATACATTGCATCTGGTTGCTATGTAAACTTTAGTCTTTTTAAATCCTAGAAACAATCCCTCTACTTCTTCCCCCATGACAGTGACTTTTGGAAGATTTCAGGCCAGCACGGCTCTGGGCCCCCACAGCACAGCTAAGGTGAGTTTATCTCAGAGATTCAAACCAGGAAGTTCTTCACTGCTTTATTTACGTCTGAACATTTAGATTCAACACTTTAAAGTGGCATGGTTGATGGAGAAGAAAGTATGAGATTAAAGAGCTCTGAACTTTAGAAGAAAAGGGTATTTAAATGGGCAGGGGTCTATTCAAATTATTTCAGAACCACCACAGCATGGGCGCTGTCCAGTTAGAACAGACCAACGCTGGCCTAAGAGCCATCTCCTGCAGGACCCCATTCTCCCTTCCATGTGTGGGTCACAGGGGAGGGGAGGACCTGGGGACCTTTGGAGGGCTTGGGAGCCGCACAGCAAGGCACCTACCAATACAGAATTATGTCAGCCTTTTACAATCCACTTGGCCTCAGGAATGTCAGCCTGGCTGAGGGGTAGACTCGGGTCGATTGCTGTCCCCAGTTCCATAATCTCGGCTTCCCTTGGGGTTTAAGACGTGTAGGGGAGGGAATGGTGCCGTGTCAAATGAAAGTGGAAGCAGACATAAGTCACAGAGGACAGACGGCAAGAAAAGAACCATTCGACTAAGAAGAACAAAGAACCAGTTGGGTTTTTCTGTCAACAATTGTGCTACAACATCTGATGGCTTTGGAATATGCATTTAACTATAAGAGAGTGCTCTAAAACATGTCATTGGTTAGGAAAAACATCAATTTCCTGATCAATTTCCTGAAGTTAAAATGTGTTTATATAAATAGATCGTGGATTATCCCTGCAAGCTCGACTGTGAGCGTGCCCTGCTGTGCCGAGGAGGGGCACGGGGCTGGCAGAGAGACAGGCTCAGGCTGGGGCTGGGGTGGGAAACACAGGAGCGTTATCGAACACACCTCCCTGTCCTTTACCAGCCTAATCGGACCTGTGAGCAACTCCAAATCTGTCCTGAAATGCGTTCTTTAATGCTCAACTCAGGACTCTCCTCCAGATGGCCTTCCCTGAACACTTCCTCACACCGTTTGGGTGAGGGGACCCTGCGCAGTGCTCCCACAACTTGCCCACTGAATTGACCATCCCTGCTGACAGTGCACCCCACCCACTGCAGACTCCTAGGGACAGAGCTGACAAAGTGGGGACTGGGGGGCATGGGGCTTTGGGGCAAAAATGTAGAACAGACCTGCAACCCAAGGTAAAGTCAGGTCCTAGAACTGGCCAGGGAGCAAGTGACCACATTTAGGGAGACAGCCTGGAAACACAGGATTGAGGAATCATCAGTGAGCCAGATAGCGAGAGTGACAATGACAGTGAGCCAGTCAGGAGAAAAGAAAGTGAAAGATACAGGGACACCAGAGGTGAGGAAGTGAACAGGTTCAGAGTGCTCTGACCCTGAGAACCATCTGGGGGAGGTCCCTCAGGACAACAGGGGTGCTGGTAGGAGGTGTGAGCTGTAGGGGGGCCAGGCTGCCAAGGGCCTTAGCCCCTCTGATCACTTGGAGGGCCCCAAGGAACTGAGGGAGGCTGTGCCGGAGGGGCCCACAAAGCCTCTCTCTGCCCTCATCTCCCACCCACACCCCCCTTGCTCCCCTGCCCTCCCTTCCATGTCCCTGCTCTCTCAACTCCTTCCCTGGTTCTGTTACTGTCTTTCCTCCCTGCACTAGATACAGCCAGGCCTGGTCAGGGCTCTGGGGCCCCTTCCTGCCCTGCCCAGGTGCAGCCGCAGCCCGGGGAAGGGTCGCCACACAGCACCCTGTGCCCCAGAGCTGCTTCAGGCTCCCGTGGAGATGGTATATGCCATAGGTAAGCCGCAAAACAAGGACCCTCCCATCATGGTAGGACATTTTCCTTAAATATCATTTCCTAACAGATTACCCTTTAAAACCACCCAAAATTTGTTTCTATCTCAGACAGGGATTGTTTAATTTTCATAATAGAAACATGCTTGTTAAAGATATCTGTTAGGTTTTTCGGTTTTGGGTTTTTTTGGCTGCCTAACTTCAGACCCTTTTTAGGGGGGTGTTTTAGGGGGGTTGGAGAATCCCTTCTATGGGAGCTGAAAACCATCAGATACTCACTTTCCCAGCCTCCCTTGCTGCCAGAGGATGACAACCAGGACCGGCCACTCTGACATACCCACCCCAGGGTTTGGATCAAGAGCCAAGGGGACAAGGACTCACAATTGTCTTGGCGGTGGTGGTGACGGCAGCAACAACCGGCTTCCAGGAGTGGGAAAGGCATCGGGAGGGGGCGCCCCACAGTCCTGCAGTGTCTGCTGAGGCTCTGGCTCGGTCAGCTTCTGGGCGTTCCAGCCCTTTATCCAAGCCTGAATCCGAGAATATCCTTGGGATCAATTCCTTTTCTGCTTAAATCAGCCAGAGTCAGTTTCAGTTGCTGTTCCCGGCAGTGTTCCACTGGACGCAGGAGGCCAGGGAGTGGTGGGACCAGGCACTCTGCCACCGCCTCCCCTCCCCATGGTCCTCCTGGGCTCTGACACCTCTGCCTCTCTTGGCACATGGGCTTTATTCTCTAAAAATGACAAGTTATTTTATCAAAAAAGTAATATTTGTTAATCATAAAAACCCCAGCAATTCAGAACTATAGAGTAAGATGTAAAAGTCCCCTTTGTCCTTCCAGGCCACTCTCCCAGCAGCTGCAATGTGAACAGTTTGGTGATGTCCTCCAGGTCCGAGTCGGCGTATGTGAAAGTGTTACACACTTGTAGTGGCACACCCATCATGGCAGAGCTTAAACCAGGCACCTTTGGGGGACTCGCCTGCAGCAGAGCCAGGCTCCCTACGGGGAGGGAAGTGATGGGCAGAGAGCAGCCCCCCATCTCCCCATCTTTATGAAGAATCCATGTGTGCATTATCTAGTCACTCACAACTTGACACCATTTGCTATAGACGAAAGACATAACAGATCTCTCATTCATTCATTCATTCATCCACTCATCAGACAATCATTTGAGTGCCTACTGAGTGCCAAGCATCATTCCAAGTGCTCAGAATTCATCAGGGGACAAAAGGGAGAAAGATCTTTGCCCCAAGAATCAAGGCAGGGGAGACAGACAATGCACATAATAAATAACAGAATTATATGGGATGTCCAGGGAATAGGTGCCATGGGGGGAACAGAGCAGGGTACAGGGGCATTGGAGGCGCTGGGAAGGGCAGGGCCAAGGCAGGCCTCACCAGGAAGGTGAGACTTGAGCAAAGTCTTAAAGGAAGGAACCACGTGGATTTCTGAGGGAAGGGCGTTCCAGGCAATGGGAACAGCCAATGCAAAGACCCTGAGGCAGGGCTGAGCTTGACCTCTTCAAGGACTAGCAAGGGCTAGTCAGCTGGAGTAGAAGTGATGCTGGGAGAAGTCACGTGGCCTTTCTTCACGGTAAGACTTGTCTGCTCATCTGAGTGAAGTGGGCAATGGGCACCAGTGCTGGGGAAGGGGGTGGGGGGAGTCACATGGCCCAATTTACATCACACAAGGAGCTCATCTGCCATGCTGAGAACAGGTGGGGGGGGGAGGCGACAGCACAGCCAGGTAAGAGGTGGCAGCAGCTCCCACCAGGTGTCTGTTATGAGAAGTGGTTGGATTTGGGATGCATTTTGAAAAGTATACTAATAGGCTGGGCATGAATCCCAGAAAGAGGAACTCAGGATGACACCACAGTTTCTGATCATTGGTTTGTTTTATGAGCAGCTGGGGTTAGCTTTATCTGAATGGGGCAGGCGTAGATGGAACTATTTTATTTTTTGCAGGGGGCTAAGAGAGGATTTCCATTTTAGAAGTTGGGATTTGATGTCCATCAGATAACTGATCCCTTAAAGCCCAGTTGGCAGAGCTGCGGAGGTGGTGGCTCTGTTTGTGTGAGAATCCAAGAAAGACCTCCTTGGGGACTGAGACCTTAACTCTCACCCCCAAATTCAAATTTGGAAGCCTGCTGGTCTGGACCGAGAGGCTCTGCCTGAGGTCCAGGGAGGGCCAGGTACTGAAGTGGCTGCACACAATGCCCGGCCAAGGCCCAGCCGCCGTGATGGGGCTGTGCTCTGGAGAGCAATGGCTGTGGAGCTACATTAGCACAGACCCACGCTCTTGAACACGAGCACAGGGGCTGCGCTGGAGCAAGCTTCAGCAGCCACACTGGGAGGCAGAAAGCAAGCCGCCAACAGGCCCCGCACTCTCCGTGTCTAACTACGCATCCTCCTGCCTATCCACCCATCCTCACTGCATAAATTCCATTTTGTTTTTTATTTGCCAATCTGATCAGCAAAAATGATGTCTCATTGTTTCATTTTGCATTTGTGTAATTCCTAGAGGGGTTTGAGCATCCTATATGATAGTGACTTACACTGAATTGTCACTATTTCTCTTATGAGTTTTTGATGCTCTTTAAGTCCATCTTCTTTATTCTTTTCTCTCCGGCAGACAGTTCTCTGTGCTGTGCAAAGCACAGTGGGGTAGGGGTGCAGGGCTGCCCAGCAGGTCCGTTCAAGGTTCACATAGCCCAGTTCTAGATGTGTGGGAGGGACTGGTTTGACTAACCTGACCAATCAAATTTCTACCCCCAGGCCAATAAACTCTGGGGACCCTCCAATGGTGGGAAAGTGACCGGCAGCTCTAGTACATTTCATAGCAAGGATGTAACCTTCAGATATTTTCAGCAATGGAATTTTGTCTTGCTATTCATGGGGGTCACCAGTTCTCCCAAAAGAGCCGACTTACATGGCTAGGACTTAATCGTTAATTAGAAACTCTGCTTTTAGGTGGGGGAAACATCTGCAAGGTACATTTTAGGAATATTATTCTGACAGTGTGTGTTAGATGGAGGGAGGAAAGAGAGAAATAAAGGAGAAAGACTCAGCCGGAAAAATAGAATAACAACAAACCGCCAGATGAAGTACAATTAACATACAGAAAATAAAGACAAATCACACCATGTGATATTTATTTACCTGGTGTCTGAGTGAATGTGAACATATCATGTTAGGTAAGAAACATGGCTCAAAAACACAGTGTTTTATTAGAGGTTGCACATTACAGCTCAGTGGCAGAATGCGATATAAAATGCTAACAACTCAAACCTCAGCAATTACCAACAGCAGCTGGATAATCTCATCATTGGATAGATGCCTGGGAGCTCAGCAGTTTCCTGTCTGGACAACTATTTTAAACATTTGGGTCTTAATTAGTGCTAACGTTGTGTGGTTAACATGTAGCTATTTTTTCTGCTACTTTAGCTCTCAAGTGGTTATTTTTTGTCAATTTTCATGTTAATCATCCACACTCCCCCAAAAACCTCTACTCAGAATGACAAATCTTTTTGAACATTCCACTCCCAGCCCTATCCTCAAATCTGATCGACGTTGTTTGCTATTTTTGCGGTGTAATTATCATACTATTCTGAGTTTAGGGTGTAGGGTGTAGGTGAGAATTCAGTGAGACATACTCACAGAGAAGCAGAGGTCTCTGGAAAGAACAGGTCATCCATCCCCTGACCACCCACACCTCTGTTGTCGCACTACAGAAGTCAGGACAAGCCAACACACCTGTGACACAGTTGTAGTAAACAATGACTAATTCAGAACCCAAGGAATGTGGCCGAGAGAAGGAAAGATCTGAGGAAACGAACTGGCCATGAACCTCAGCCGAGCACTGTCTGAAAACACCCAGCAGTAGAAACCCTCCGATGTATTCCTGATGGGAGCTCTTACAAGATGATATGAAGTGATTGGGGAAAGCTAAGGTCAGACCAAGAAGGGAAGGATGCTTCCGAATGAATTCTCCCTCTGTGTGAGTTAAAGGTTTGTCTTAATGTGTGGTTGCTGGTTTGTTATCCCTTTGTGGTGTGTGAGAGGGAGGCAGGGTGGTGCCCAGACCATGTCTGTACAGTCAGGTGACGTAGGACATGCTCTGGGCCACTGCACAACACCCCTGGCCTGGAGGCCAGGTGGGTGGGTGGCAGGTCAGCCCATGAAGCCCTAAGTTAGACAGAAGATCTGCAGATGCAAACCACTGATTAAGAATGAGCCAGTGAACCCAGGCCTGCCCCAAGGAATCGTCTGGGTGGAGTTTGTTTTTGCCATCTGCTCACCTCCTCTCTCTGATTTCTGCTGTCGTACCCTCTAACCCCAGGGTTTTTTTTTTAAACCTCCAGGTTTGTCTTCTCTAGAGAGCTTTTCACATCTCAAGTTACACTCCTTTCTTACACTCTACACTCACCACCCACCTGCTATTTTTTTTACGGCATGATCACAATCATTGTCATGAGGACCCTAAGCTTACACACGACGTCAAACCGAACCCCATCTTAGAGCCATCTCCCAGGGTGACTGCTAGCAGTGAGCAGATGCATGCTAACTCCAGGCAGGTCACCCTTCCTAGGATCCCTCAGATCGGACCATTTAGGTGACTGTTTTTACCTTCATGGAAACTGTTCAAAAGCGTGTTGCAAAACAGCACACAAGTATAGCCAGCCATGAATGAAATAAAAGATTCAGGTAGATGCTCAGGGACTGATTGGGCTGTGCTTCTAAAAGGAAAAAAGCTATACATTTTTGGTCCACTCAAGTAAAGGTCGAGGTTAAAAACACTCGTCTTGGAAAACAAAGGCCAAATCACTGAGAGAAAATAATTTGGTTTTTTCCAACTTGCCTCGTATAAAGAAACTGCGTCCGAGTGCATGTGGAGATCCTCCCAGGATCCGCTCATTTTGCTGTCCTCAACTCTGCAGAAGGCGGCTGACCCCCCGGCCTGCGAGCAGCTGTGCTGAACCCAAGACCGTCTCCTGTGGACCTGTTGCTGCACCCCGGTCTCCACGGCTTTCCCTCAGCCACACACGGCTGTGAGGCTGGACCTGTCCCTCTCATTGTTTCTGAAGTTTCTGTTATTCATTAACTCTCTTTTGCCTTTGCCTAGACTCCCAGCTTTCCTCCAACGTCACCTTCGGATTTGTTCTTTTGCCATGCCCTTAAAGGAAAGAAGTTATCAAGCATCCACCCTCTAATTATACCTACTCCCTCTGGCTGTTGAGCCTTTCCTTATTTTTTCCGCTTACCACATCCTTATTAGCCATCACTACAGTCCAATATAGAAGCGTTTTATTTGCACAGGATGTACAAACAGTAATTAACCTGGCCAATGTCTCCTATAGACTGCCAAGTATTCATACTTGGTTGCAAGTATGATAATTATTGTTTTTGCTTTGATCTTGCCTTTATTACAAAATATTCTGGACACTGAACGCAACTACAAATGTAGTTGAGATTTCTTTTTGGCAATAACTTTCAAAATGGGGGAAAACAATATAAATGTAACAATAAAAAATTATCCGGGACATCAGATTCCATCCATGCAAGATAAACTACTACAGGAATTATCTTCCTGCAATAAAAACAGAAAACTAGAAAACAAACAAAATAAATCAATGGATATTTGCAGAGATTGAGCAACGGGCGGTGCAAGAAAGCAATCCCTGAGACAAGGGAAACAAATGAGAGAAACCCCACGACTGCTGCAGCTCACCTCCCAGAGGCAGCATGGATGCCACAGCACAGGGAAGAGAACCCAAAGGGATCCCTGAGGTCTCACTGAGTTAAGAGAAAAATGCTACACAGTTCACCCTTGAATAACACAGGTTGGTCCTGCAGGGATCCACTTATAAGTGGATTTTCTTCCACCTCTGCCACCCCTGAGACAGCAAGACCTTCCTCTTCTTCCTCCTCCTCAGCCTACTCAATGTGAAGACCATGAGGATGAAGACCTTTATGATCATCCACTTCCACTTAATGAACAGTAAATATATTTTCTCTTCCTTATGATTTTCTTAATAAGACTTCTTTTCTCTATTGTAAGAATACAGCAAGAATGCAATACATAAAACCTACAAAATATGGGTCAATTAACTGTTTGTTATCAGTAAGGCTTCCAGTCAACAGTAGGCTATTAGTAGTTAAGTTTTAGGGGAGTCAAAAGTTATATGTGGATTTTGGACTGCATGGGGTGTGAGAGTCAGCACCCCAACCCCCACATTGTTCAAGGGTCAACTGTAGTTTGAGAAGGCCAAGACAACTAGAGTATCCAGAGAAGAGTACAAAAGGGAAAGGACCTGCAAAATGAGAGTGCTTCAGAAATCTGCAGAGAAATCAGTCCCCTTGAATATTTGAGAACTGACTAGTGTATTTACAGAGTGAAATTCCACTAGGCATAAGAAAGAAATGCCAGAAAACAGCAGGGGAAACACAACTTCTAGAACTCCCAAAGGCAGATAGACAGACTTCAGAATGCCCAGGACACAGGTTAGAGTTCTCAAAAGAGTCATACTTTGAAAGGGGGGTTAAAGTGGTTCTAGAATAAAGGCTGCCTTATACCTACCCAAACAAAACTTTACAACCAATCTACAAAAATATCTGCAGGAAACTTAACTGCTTGCCAAACAAAGTGCAATGCTCTTTAAAGGAATACAGCAAAATCCAGAATCCAACAATGTAAAATTTACAAATACATAATCTAAATATACTGAGGGAGATTAACGGGAGATTAATAAGCACTGCAAAAAAAATTTGGTTAACTTAAACACATAGCAATGTATCCAAAGTGAAGCACAAAGAGAAAAACACTGAAAAAGAATGAGAGGCCCATCAATGATCTGTTGAAAAAGCCTCAATGAAACCCAATCAAAAGAAACATAAAGAAAACCACACTTTTTCATTTTAAAATATCTTTAAATGGGCCGGACGAGGTGGCTCACGCCTGTAATCCTAGCACTCTGGGAGGCTGAGGCTGGCGGATTGTTTGAGCTCAGGAGTTCGAGACCATTCTGAGCAAGAGCGAGACCCCATCTCTACTAAAAAATAGAAAGAAATTATCTGGACAACTAAAAACATATAGAAAAAATTAGTCAGGCATGGTGACGTATACCTTTAGTCCCACTTACTCGGGAGGCTGAGGCAGGAGGATTGCTTGAGCCCAGGAGTTTGAGGTTGCTGTGAGCTAGGCTGATGCCATGGCACTCTAGCCTGGGCAACAGAGTGAGACTCTGTCTCAAAAAAAAAAAATCTTTAAATGATAATTGACTGTTCAAAAGCAAAAATAACAGCACTGTGTTGTGGGGGTAACATCAGTAGAAACAAAATGAATGATAAAAATAGCTAAGAGGGCATGAGAGGAAAATGGAAGTATAATGTTGTAACGTTCCTACACTATACATAGAATGATATAAAATTATTTTAAGGTAGATTATGATGAGTTAAAATGTATACTGTATACACTAAAACAACCACTAAGCAAAAAGTAAACATGCCAATAGTACAAAACCTCTAGCCAGACAGATCAAGAAAAGAATAAAATAAAGGATAAACAAATTAGCCATATGAGAAATGAAAGGGGGGATATCACTACAAATCCTGTATGCATTAAAATGATAATAAAAGAGTATAATAAACAACTTTATGCCAATAATCTTGGCAACTTACATGGAATGGACATATTCCTTGAAGACAATCTACCAATGCTGATTCAAGAAATAGTAGATAAGCTGAATAGCTTTGTACGTATTTTAAATGTTGAATCTATAGTTAAAGGCATTTCACAAAGAAAACTTCAGGCCCTGATGGCTTTACTGATAGATTATATCAAACATTTTAGAAAGAAATAATACCAATTCTCTGACACTGCTTCCAGAAAATAAAAGAGAAGCTAATACTTTCCAACTCATTTTATGAGTCCAATATTATTTTGATATCAAAACCAAAGACATTAAAAGAAAACAAAACTACATACTAATAATTATCATGAAAATGTAAAATACTTAAAAAAATATTAGCAAATAAAATTCAGTAATATATGTATCATGACCAAGTAGGGTTCATAACAGAAATGCAAGGTTGGTATAACATCCAAAAATCAATTAATGTAATTCACTATATTAACAAACTAGAAAAGAAAAAACATACATTTAGATGAAAAAGAATTTGAAAAAATTTAACACCAATTCATGAAAAAATTTTAGAAAATCAGCAAGTGAAGTGAAGAAAATAGTAAAATGACAGCTTATATCTATAATTATCTTAAATATAAACATCTAAATACAACAATGAAAATACAGAGATTGGCAGAATGAATATTTAAGAAAATGAAATTTTAAGAAGATCCAACAATATGCCATCTACAAGAAACTCAATGAAACACAATATAGGTAGGTAGAAAGAAAAATGATGGAAATAGGTATACCATGCAGAAATTAATTCTTTTAAAAATCAAGAGTGGCTACATTAATATCAGATGAAGTAGACTCCAGAGAAAAGAAAATTACTAGAGAAAAAAGAGGGACATTACATAATAATAAAATGATCAATCTACCAGGAAGACTTAATAATCCTAAATGTGCATGCACTAGACAACACAGCCTCTAAATATTGATAAAAGTAAAAATTGTTAGAGCTGAAAAAGAAATACAGAAATTCTCAATCAGAGTTGGAGACTTCAATATCACACTCTCAGAAATTGATAAAACTATTAGATAAAAAATGTACATGGATATAGAAGAAATGAATAATACAGTCAACTAACAGACTCTAATTGACCTATATAGAACATTCTAACCAACAATAGCAGAATACACTTTTCTTAAGCACTCATGGAACATTGACCAAGATGGAGCATATTTTGGTGTCGTAATCTGTTTTCTGTTGCTAAAACAGGATACCTGAGACTGGGTAATTTGTAAAGGAAAGAAATGTATTTTTTATAGTTCTGTTGGCTGGGAAATCCAAAATCAAGGGGCCAATATCTGGTGAGGTCCTTCTTGCTGCATCATAACACAGTGGAAGACATTACATGGTAACAGCAGGCAAGAGCATGACAGGTCAGGTCTGTCTTTTTATAAACCCATCATAGTGGCCCCACCCTGATGGCTTTATCTAATTCTAATTAACCCCTGAAGGCATCACCTCCAAATACAATCAACATATGAATTCAGGGATTAATTTTCCAACACATGAAATTTGGGGTACACAGTCAAACCCTAGAATTTGGACATAAAATAAAAGTCCACAAATTCAATAGAAATTAAATCATATGAGCCAGGAGCAGTGGCTCACACCTGTAATTCTAGGACTCTGGGAGGCTGAGGTGGGAGGATCACTTGAGCCTAGGAGTTCAAACCTGCAGTGAGCTATGATCATGCCACTGCACTCTAGCATGGGCAACAGAGCAAGACCCTATCTAAAAAAAAAAAAAAATCAAATCAATGTAATCCACCATATCAACATATTAAAGAAAAAGAATCATACAATTATATCAATTGATACAGAAAAAACATTTGACAAAATCCAATACCTGTTCGTGATAAACTCTCAGCCTATTTAGATTAGAGAATACTTTATTTTTTTTTTTTTAGAGGATAATTTCTTAAACTTAATAAAGAACATCTACAGAAATCCTATAGCTAACATTATACTTAATGGTGAAAAATTTACCACCAATGGGATGCTTGCCCCCTAATATTGGGAACAAGCCAACCATGTTTGTTCTCACCATCCTTATGTATTATAATTCTGAGGGCAGGGGGTGCCAGGCTCTTATAAACAATCAGCTCTTCTGAGAACTAGTAGAGTGAGAACTGACTCATTACCGCAAGGACAGGGACCAAGATATTCATGAGGGATCTGCCCCCATGACCCAAACACCTCCCATTAGGCCCCACCTCCAACACTGGGGATCAAATTTCAATATGAGGTTTGGAGAGTCAAATATCCAAGTTAAAGCAGGAACCAACCTGAGTGTCCCTGAGTAGGGGTTAATTAAACATATTGTGGTTCATCCATTCAGTGAAATAGCATATTGTCCTTAAAAATACCTGTGTTGAATTGTATATATTGACATGAACAGAAGAAAGTTCATGATATATTGGTAAATTTTAAAAAGCAAGTTACAAAACAGTATGTAGAACATGATCTTATTTCTGGGTTCAAAATATAGAAGTCTGTGTACATGTGCAAAGAAAAATCTGAAAAACTGTATAGCCAAATTATATTAATAGTATTTCTGAGTGGTGGAGTAATAGGTGATTTTTTGTTGTTGTTATTTCTATATTTTCTGAAATGTTTACGATGAACATGGATAATCTTTATTAAAATAAAATCATAAAAACAAAAGTAAATAATAAGTATTTAATTAAGGATAGTTCCTTTAAAAGATATGAGAAATTACACATTATTTCCTAGAACTTCACAGGTAATTATATTTTGTTACAGATTATATATAATATTAATTGGTACTGTGATTTGGGGAATAGACATTACTTTGATTAAATTTAATGCTAGTGACTGAATTTCAGAGGTAATCCACAGGCAGGGGGGGACATACAAGGATACCCATGTTCACTGAAATACTGGATCTGGTTAAAGTGAACCTACTAAGGATACGTTCAATAGTACTTTTAACTTTATCTGTTTCCAATAACACCCTCAACCAAGGATCTTAAAGCCCTTCACTGCCACAATAAATAAGTCTCCACATTGTTCCTTCAGAAGGAAGAAGCGAACACTGCCATGATTTGGGAGAATATTTAGTCTGAGGAGGACGGCGTGGCCTGGCTGGTGGAAGTCTGCTGACCCCATCTCCGTCATGGACACATCCAGGGTCCCGGGGCAAGACCCCTGAGCTTGGATTTCAATTCCTCATTCATAAAATAATGGAAATAACCCTTCCCATTCCTTTCCTCATGAAGATGTTGAAGGAATCTTAGCGACTTGAACAAAGGCGCTACTTCAATATTCTCAACACTTTGTCATTAGAAGTTCCTCAGGGTTAGTACAGGCAATTATTCTGAAAGTGCCACTCCTAAAAAGACCAGGCCTTCTCCCTTCTCTCACATCACCATTTATTTATTTATTTTGAGACAGAGTCTCACTCTGTTGCCCGGGCTAGAGTGCCGTGGCGTCAGCTTAGCTCACAGCAACCTCAAACTCCTGGGCCCAAGCAATCCTTCTGCCTCAGCCTCCCAAGTAGCTGGGACTACAGACATGCGCCACCATGCCCGGCTAATTTTTTATATATATATGTATTTTTAGTTGGCCAATTAATTTCTTTCTATTTTTAGTAGAGACAGGGTCTCCCTCTTGCTCAGGCTGGTTTCGAACTCCTGACCTTGAGTGATCCGCCTCGGCCTCTCACGTCACCATTTTTGTCCCTGGATCTAATCATAACTCTTTACCTAAAACCTTGGAGCTAGATGAGGGACTTTCCAAAACGTACAGTGGGCCGTTCGAATCTCTGCCTTCCTTCCTGCTTCCTGGAGACAGTTCTGATAATGACTTGCTCTCTGTCTGAAGTGTTAAAAGATTTAAGCCTGAAACACACTTTGAGTTTCTAGATGAGAAATAACTTTTGGGTGTGAACTATGATCAGAACACCCAGTGTGAAAATGCATGTTTCCTGGCAGTGAGCACACTGGCCGTGTGGATTGAGGAGAAGGAGACACAGCAGCCAGCCCAAGGCGAGGGAGGGGGTGGGATGGCGAAGGGGCAGACAAAGGAGTGAGCAAAGGCAGAGGCCAGGGAAAAAGGAAGGCTGTGTTCACGCAGAGCCGAGCTCCCTGCAGCCAGAGCTTGCTGTGGTGCTCACATGCTCATCTCCTGAAGCCTGGATCCTCTCTGGACTCTGTGCAGCGCTTTGTTTATCTTTTGCCTCTGGTGCCCAAAATAAAATGTAAAAGGACATTTTGAGCAAGTCAGCCCACTGTATGTGCTGCAGGACGACTAAGAGAGTCATGCTATAAGCAGGGTGGGAATAATTCTCTCCCTCCTTTCCTGGGCTTCTCCACTCGCCAGCAATGGGCCAAGTACCCCAAGAACAGAGGCTGCCCTCTGGAGTCTTCATCTGCCTCAAGCCAACACTTATCTGTTTCTGTGTTCTGGGATCTTGGCACTGTGCTCCCCCTTGGGACTTTGTTAGTGTAACTGATTATTCCATTTCCTAACTAGAATAATTACAAATCAGGGAGGACTTTCCTAGATGAAACATTGTCAGAATATTCACACTCCGGCCTCAGTCTCTCACTGCTCCACCCCACCCCACCCATTTTCATCTGGAAAAAGCATCAAAGGCAGAACAATGCCTCCACCTGTCTACAGTGGTGGCCCTCCCCAGCTTC
Organism: Cheirogaleus major; assembly: GCA_963574435.1. NCBI lineage: Eukaryota > Metazoa > Chordata > Mammalia > Primates > Cheirogaleidae > Cheirogaleus > Cheirogaleus major. The sequence continues at coordinate 30,294 of CAUYPO010114195.1, forward strand.
CCCACAGGATGGGCCACTTCTCTGTCTGGGAAGACCTGGGCAGGGCATGACACTGGCTTCCAGAATCTTGAGCAGCCTCCTTCCAATGCCCTGCTTACCCTCTGCAGTGTTGTCCCAAGCCTCGCCCAGCCCCTGTTGCGAGGAGAGGGACACAGCTCCACCTGCAACCCAGCCCTCCAGCCTCTCCAAGGCCTTTCCTGGTGTGATATGACAGGAGTAGGACAGGATGTGTTTGAACTGGCAAAAATTCCCACGCATCCAAAGACAAGAGGCGCTGAGTGCGAAAGGCCAGGATGGAGGTAAAAGGTGGGACCCAAGGGAGCCCGGATGAGCAGCGCCTTCCGCCCACGAGGCTGAGTGCGGGCATCCTGAGGACAGAGGGAGGGGGCTGAACCTGCTCCCTGCGGAGGAGGGCGCTGAGGCGGTGTGGGCACCACTGGGGGCTGTAACTCACGCGGCCAGGTGGCGTGCTGCGCACAAGAAGGTCTAGAAGACACACCTTTACACACCATGTCAGGACCCAGACCGCTGGCAGCAGGGAGCCGTGGAAGAGTTTTTAAGACAGGGAGTGTCTGATTGTTCGTTTTCAAGTTTCCTGTCCAGTAATTACTGACAGAGATTCTATTGCTATGTACGGGGAAAGGCTCCTTTTCTGTGAATAGCCATTAATCCACAGAAACAAAAACAAAAAACAAAACAATAAGAGCAACCCTACGTATATTATTTTATTTTTTTTTAATGAGAGCTTAAATATTTTACTGTTAAAATGAGCATTTCTATTTAAAAATGATAGCAAGTAATAATAGCCTTCTCTGCCCACGAAAGCCATCCCAGCCCAGGGCCTGAGAAAATCAGGTCCTTTGTCCCGCGCCTCTTCTGCCCACAGGGCCGCCGAATGACCCCGGCTCTGGCCCCCGGGCTGGCGATGCCCACTCCGCCAGGGGAGGCAGATGGCACCGGACTTGGCGCGAAGCCGACAGCCAGCACCTAGAGGTGTTTCCAGTCTTCTTATAACCTCATCCCAGGAACCAATTATCATTCGATTACGACGTCCTTTGGTCCCAAATTTGTTTTCCTTCCTAATCTTTCTGTGGAGATACACAGAGCAAACTAGGTTTCTTAAAAACAGTGCTCGGCCTGTCTTCTTGGAAAGGGTGCAAATTGCGCCCTGGTACAGCGCCCAGGATGCTCTCTGCAGCGGTGACAAAAAGCCGGACCTACAGTGGCTTTAACAAGACGAAAGGGATTCGCTCACACCTCAGGAAGTCAAGCGCAGGACACTCGGGCACGGCAGGGGCCTCCTCTACACTTTTCGCTGGGCTGGGAGCGCCGCGCTGCCGACCGCGGTTGACAGCCCTTCCCTCCGCGCCGCGCGCACCGCGGTCCCGGCCGCCTCCGACCCACGCGAGCCGCCCCAGGATTGCCGCGCCCTGATTGGCTCACGTCCGGATGCCTGCACCAATCACAGGCGAGGGGAGGTGGGGTTGGCAAGACCAGTTCATCCAGATTCCAGACTGACCAAGACGCTCTCTGTGCTCCTTTGGGTCCGCTTCCTGGTGTCACTGGGCCAGCAAAATCCAAGTTCTGGTAGGAAACAGGAAGGACACCCAGATACTTATCAGTTAACTAAAAGTGTCCACAACCCCTTGCTGAAGAACAGTAATCATCAGTGCCCTTAGTTCTCGATTTCTGGGGTGGGGATGTCCCATTCGGGGGTTTCCCTGAGATTTCCCATAGTACCCCACTGATGTCCCTCTCCTCAGAACTCCTCACACCTCTAGTCTGAACGGAACCTTGCATTTCACTGATATTTCACATGTTCTTCCACTGTCAACTAAAACGTAAGCTGTCCGAAGACAGGGCTCAGGACATATAAAAAACAAACCTCTGGGGAAAGAGGATGCTTTCCAAAGACTATATAATGACAAGTTTTTACTTCATCCATTAGTTAGAAAAATATGAGGCATGGGGATACAGTCTAGAACAAAAATCCCATCCCTAAGGTACATTTAGGAATGAAGAGTTGCAATTCCTTGCCTATATTTACGCCAGAATAATCATCAGATGCCCAACTTGGATCATGCCCCCGCCAGCTTAAAATCCTTACCTTTCGTGGACACTCTTGAGCCTGCCCTAAAGGACTTCGTCCTTACTTAACTTTCCAGCCACTTCCCTGCATGAATCCTATGCAGGCCAAGCAGCACTCACTCCTGTCTCCTGCCTCCCTGCCTTTCCCTGCACCCTGCTGGGTGGGATTTGCTTTTCTACCCCTGCTTCTTGAAATCTTCAGGGTGCACCTCAACTGCTACCTCTTCTTCCCTGCAGAACAGGATTGAGGCATGAGGGGGGTATGCCTTCAAAATCATGTTCTGTACATACTTATTCTACATTTATTTTGTGGAGAAAGGGAGAAAATGATTTTGTGTAAATAAATATGAAAATGTCTCAATATTTAACGTAAGGAATTTAGCAACATGAATTTACTATGAAATGATAATATTATAGCTTATATAGAGTGGTTTTCACTTTATAGTTTTCCTTACTCATAACTGGATAGTCACAAAGTATAATGAAGACATGTATCTGACATGGGACTCACAAGTATTTTTTAATGAGTTTATGTGTTCTGAATCCGCAAGCCAAGTTTGTAAATAAGATTTCTCATGAACACTTTTTCTTTAACATGTGAAACTTGAGAAACAACTTTACTAAAATCTCAGGGCAAATTAATCTCATCATCTTATTATTGTGCATTTACTTTGTGATATATTCTGACCATGATTCATCAAATTAAGTGCAATGACCTACCCAAGAAGATCATTGGAATCAATTTCCACGACATTAACCCAACATGATTTAGCCACACACTGGATTTCAGTGTTTCCCAAATATAAAATAGATTCATTAATAATTGGCTTTCAGTAAATGAATCTCAAAAGTAAGTTCCCAAGAGAGCAGAAATAAAAAAAAAACTCATCCTATTTCATATTGTTTCAAACTTAGATAGTTAAGTCAATGATTTCACACAAAAATACTTTTTCAAAACCAGATAAACTTACTAATTCAATTCCACTGATTAAAATAGAAACAAACATTCTGAGGCAAAAGAAACAGCCAAAGATTCCTATGTCCCTGAAATTATTCTGTGTTTAGTTTTCTTTGCCCAGCTGGACATATTTAAGACATAGTAAATCACACATTCCTGGTGAGGAACTGTGCCCAGTGCATTAATCAAATGCACTTAAACCTTTGTCCAATCTCTGGGCTTGTAGTTGAGCCACCAAACTGAATGTTTGCTCTGCAAAGAATACACAACCAAAAAAAGACTGGTGTGGTCAAGAAAGTTTATTTCCACCTACTGCTATTTTGCTGAGAGAGGAGCTGATGTGTTTTTACAGGTATGAAAGGAGTTACACGGGAAACGCAGACAAACCAGCACCACTTTTCCTAGAGTGCAGAGTTACTCCAGAGTGCTGCAGAAAGAGCTCCGTGAACCAGGCTCTGTCTCCTCGAGCAGCTACCTGCATCCTCAGGACTGCAAATGTCCCTTTCCTCTGCACTCCCAACCACTTTAGACCTCTCCTGTGGAATGGCTTCCTGTAGTAGATCTATGTGCATCCCGGACATAAGCGTGGACTCTTTGACTCAGGAACCTGCTACTGCCCTTGTGCAAGGACTTCCCTGCCTCCATTATCTGCACTCAGTTGCTCAAACCAAAAACCCAGGAGTAGCATAGGCTCCTCTCCCTCACCCACCCCATCTAATCTGCCAGCAAATCCTGCCTACCAAACTCCCCAATTATCCCCCATTGTCCATTCTTTCCACCCCCATCACCATCCCAACCCACCCTGTTCCCTCCTGGAACCTGTGGTCACCTCCCCATCTCTGCCTCTGCTGTCACCCTCCAGTCTCTCTGCTCACACACCACAGTAATGCTTACAAAATAGATAAATCCACTTTACTGAGGTACAAGTCATACAATAAAATGGACACGTTTTGAGTGGATGTGACTTTGCCCAGGACTCTCCCCTTGCTCAGGAAGTGCGGGCCACAGTGACCTCCTTTCTTCCCTGCAGCACTCCAAGTTTGGTCTCCTTTCAGGGCCTCTGTGATGGCTGTTTCCACTGCCTGGAAGGCTCTTCTCTGGGCCTTTCTTGTCATCTCAGCTTCAGAGCAGCCATTCTCCATCTAAAGTGGCTGCCTGGCCCTCCCACGACCTCACTTTGTCATGTTCTTTTTGCAATGTTCACTCATTTCTTAACATCTTCTGTCTATTGTTTATTTCTTTCCCCCCTTCTAGAGTGCAAGCCCCAGGAGAGCTTATCTGTATACCTGCCATTCTGTCCATCTCACTATATCCAGCACCTGAAACTTCCTCTGTGCCTGCTGGAATTCAGTTGAATGACTGCAAAACCCACACATTCTGCATCTCCTTGCCCCAGGAAGACACGGCTTCCCCTGTGCTCTACTCAAGGAGGGACTCACTTTTCCTCCTCTTACGCTGGACCTGAAGGCCTCATCTTCTCCCAGACCTCTTAATGCTGGGTGCCCAGGGCTACTGGAGCTGCTTCTCTTCCTGCCTGGGCAATCTCCTCTGGTCTCATGCCCACCTGCTGCCACTTCCAAGTGCTCTCCAGCTCAGCTCTCCCTCCACACTCCAAAACTGTGTGTCAGAACACCCTGCTCAGAGATCTAATACGTAACTCCAAGGCAACATCTCCAAAGCTGGGTTCCTAACCATGTCCCCCCTAACCCTGCTCCACCCACGGCCTTCTCCACCTTAGTCCATGCTGGTGCTTGGGGCAAGACTTGGAGTCACTTGGAGTCACTTTGGACGACTCTTCCTTGCACACCTCACATCCAGCCGGGCAGGCTCTACTTTCATGCTCTATCTAGAACACATTCCTCACCACCTCCACAGCTGCTGTCCCGGTCCCAGCAGCCTTGCCTCTGTCCAGGACGCTGCAGCAGCCTGCATCTGGCCTCCTGGACTCTACCCTTCCCCTGAATCTCTTCTCAACACAGTAACCAGAGTGGCCCTTCAAAATCACCTCAGACCTTGTCCTCCTCCGTCCAAAAGCAATGAACGACTCTGCAACTCTCTCAGGGCAGAAGCCAAACACCTAATCTCTTAAGAGGACTCAGGATTTGTTTTAATCAGATATGGCGAGACACGAAGACAGGGAAATGACTGTCAGGAGGGAAGAAGTGCATCCCCACAGGTGCCTGGAGCAGGAGGCGCATTGCGCGGGGGCCGGGAGCGGGGAGTCTTGACACTCAGGGAGGTGCCTGCGGCAGCCAGGACCTTCCTAAGGAGAAGAGAGGTGTGAGGCTCCTGGCTTCAGTTTTGTCTCTCTCAGCTCTGCCGTCACATTTATTTTGTATTGAAATAAAATTCACCCTTCAAGGTAAACACCTGCGTGGTTTAGAGTCTATTCAGAGAGTTGTGCTGCCTCCACCACCAAAATCACTTCAGAACATTTTATCACCGGTGAAGAGATCCCCGCCCCTCGTCCGTGACCCCTGGTCTCCCCTCCCTGTGGCCCCCAGCCTTGGGCAACACCCATTCTCCTTCCTGTCTCTAGGTATGTGCCTGTTCCGGGCAGCTCAGATAAACAGAACCATACAACACGTGGCCTTGTGCGTCTGACTTCTTTCTGTTGCCACATTTGATCCACACCTGATCCAGAACACAAAAACCCAAAACATGCAAGAGGTGGATTTGGGTTTGACAGACAAAAATGGATAATTGATCACAAACTTTCCAGGATGCTTACAGTTGGAGGTAGAGCTAGGGCTGTGTGTGTCCAGGACCCCACAGAAGTCTCTGTTTTACGGTATAGATCTTTGTCTGGCTCTTGTCCATCCCTGTCACCACCCTCGCCCCCACTGGGGCAGGGGAAGGAGGGACTGGAGCCTGAGACCCAGCAGACCTCGGAGGCAGTATCGTGTCCCATCTCTGGAGGGTGGACAGGATTCACAGGTAAGCCCTGAATTCTCTTCTAGACCTAGACTGGCCCCTGAGGCTGAGCAGCGCCAGCCAAGTGCCGGGTCATTCTGGGCGTTCCTGCTTGGATCCAGCTCAGAGCAGAGCCCTGGAAACAGGCCTGTGTGAGCTCAGAGACCAGCTCCGCCAGGCCCCGTTCCTCGGGAACAGCTCAGCTGAGCATCGTGCCTGCAGGCACTGATGGATCACCAGACTGTGGCTCTGGGTGGCTCTCCTAGAGTCCCTATGTTTCCACTGAAACCACCATTATTAATGTAGTATCCACCAAAACCTGTTATTCAAGGGGAATTTCTCTCCCAATAATCCACAGCTGACTGTGACTGGTTCTGTTACTTGGACATCGGTGCATTTTTCTTTAAACACGCTTGCTAGGCTTCTGGCGAGGGCTTTTGTAAACACTTCCCATCACTCCTACATATTCGGCAGTGCTGGGAGGGACCCGAGGTCTTTGCTCTGTCATTTGTAAAGAACTGCCTTGCAGCAGGACAGACCTGAGTGCTCTGGTGTTTATGGTTGAACATTGTCAAACCTGCAAAACTGGCTGTCGCCTGACCCACAGGCTACCCAGGACTGGTATGAGAAGCAGAGAAGGCTGGGAAGGGATGAATGTGAGGGCAAAGTTCAGAACTCCCTGGTAACTGAGTGTGCAAGAATGAAGGAGGCGGGGTTAAAATGAAAACAAAATCAGCAAAGTCCTTCCCCCACCCCCCAGATGGCTCAGGCACAGCACGTTGACTTACTGATGGTGAAGGACAGTGCAGAGGCAGGTGTGGCTCGTCCCTCGCACACCTAGCCACTTGGAGCAAGTTACTCAGTCCCAAGGGACTCTGAGCTTCCCCTGGGCCTGTGTGGCCTCCGTTGTCACATGTGCCAGGAACATGCTAAGAACTTAATTAATAATGATACCATCATCATTGCCTTCTATTTTTCTCATTAGACTAACAACCCAGGGAGAACAGGTACAGAGAGCCTTGGTCTTTGTACCCCCAGGTGCACACTGCCAATATGTCCCTGATCCATCTCAGGAAATTTCATAAACTCTGGTTAAATTGAATGAAATTGTATGTGAGGGGGAGAAAGAATGAGTGCAGATACTGATTTTTGGAGTTCAGTTATCACTTTTCTTGGAAAAACATTTATTGTTATTCAGAGACACTTGGCAATGGAATAACTCTTACAAAAGAGCAGTGTTTATGAGTTAAGTGTAGATAATCCAACCCATATGGATGAAATATCTGTTTCAGTGCTTGACTATGCTTTTAGAAATTTAGCAAGGATGGTGGGGGGAGGAAGAGAGCGCTTGACAGAAGGAATTTTTAGAGTTTACTGAACCAGAATATAGGAGGGAAAAAAGTGATCTTGCCAAGTCCGAGGCATGGCTGGATTTTGTCATTGCTAATGAGAAGCAGGTATTGAAAATATGCTACAGCTCCTTTAAAATCTCACCAGGAATTGTTTCCTGCTGACCTCTCTGCTCTTCTCTGCCTGCTGACCCCAGATGCTAGCACTGCAAGATAAAGGTGCCTGGTTTAAATTTAAGCTCTAGCCTGCTTTGTCCTTAGTGTATTTGAAAAGAGATGTTAGAACTCAGGCTGCCAAGGTCCGTCTCGGAGGCCTGTGAAACATCCAAAGCATTCTGTTCTGGGTCTAAAAGCCTGTTTTTAGCTTATGAGGCTGTTGCTAACTGCCTACCAGATTTGGAAAGGGAAGTGACAGGTCCCTATAAAATGTCAGCCAGGAAAGGAAGACACAGACACAGCGCTGAGGAAGAGGAAGCAATTTTACATGCATTCTAAAGGAAAAGTGGAGATGCAACTAGATCTATTTTCAGCTCAGAGGGGGCTGCTCCAGCCAGGGGACTACAGGGAGCACACCCCTTAGAGAAGTGCATGCCTGGAGCCTGCTGGTATTCACACAAGCAACTAATGATCAATCATGAATCTTCACAGAGCACAAAGCCATCAGAGGGCCGAGGCACCCTGCAAGGAACAAGGCACAAAGTCTACACAGCAGCTTGTCCCAGGAAGGGGTTGTCTTGGGACAGTCTGACCCACAGGGTACTGTGGGCCTCAGGAAGGGCTTTGCTGCTGTTACTGCAAGAAGCATGCAACTCTGTGGCTCTCCTTGGCACTGAAAATTCGGAGCTGCTTTCCAGCAGGGTATAGGAGGTCCCAAGGCCCCACGGCTTAATTCTTCTTCTGTCCACCACCCCCTCCCCCAGCCAGGCTTTCCTTGCCTAGCACTATTCTTTCTGTTTTCTGGCTCATTCATATCATCCTTAAAATCCCCTGACCTAAGGAACTTTGGAAAACAGTGTTGTGGCTGGATCCTGCCAAGACAAGAAGAACTGTACACAAACTCTGCAGCATAGGTGGTGAATTTGTTCCTCACAGGTACTTCTTATGTGTATACTAGGGCTGAGCACACAGTAATGTGCCATGGACAGAGGAGCCAGGTTTCTCACTGCCGGAGAAAGAGTCACAAATGAGGCCAGAATGAACCTGTGGCATGAGATTGGCATCAGAGGGGTCAATATGGGTGCATGGATTTTAAATACGTATAAATAGAAATAGCAGAGGTGCATACAGATGTGTGTGCACGTGGGTCTCTAGAGATACAGATATCTCCTAGTTCTGGTGACCGAGAAGATCTAGCAGCTGTGTCACCCCAGGAACACGAGCACACCCAGCCCCCCAGATCTTGTGTCTAGAGACCATTCTCCAAGAAAAGGAACCAGGGTTCTGCAGAGAGGAGTTGATTCTAGGGATAGGGAAGGGAAAATACAACATGGGCCTGAGCATTTTGTGGTGCCAAAAAGTCAGGAAGTCCCCACAAACCAAAGGGGACCGCAGAAAGGGTACAGGGCCCAATGTGAGGGAGCCCCGATGGCCAAAGCAGGGAGGGTGAGCAGCAGAGTATTTAACACTAGTTCTGGATCACAACCCCTAAATAAGGACTTTTGAGTCCGTATGGATCTAAGTAAATAACTCAATAAGTAACTTAATTGAATGCATTTAGCCCAGTGAGTGCTTGGCAAGGCACACAGGCCAGTGTGTGTAAGTGCAGGACAGCTAGACAGAGAAAATCCCTCTGAATGGACCAAAAAAAAGAAAAAATCGAATGTTCTGTATGCAGAAGAGGAGGCTGTTTTTATTTATTTATTTATTTATTTAGACAGAGTCTCACTCTGTTGCCCGGGCTAGAGTGCCATGGCGTCAGCCTAGCTCACAGCAACCTCAAACTCCTGGGCTCAAGCTATCCTTCCTGCTTCAGCCTCCCTAGTAGCTGGGACTACAGGCATGTGCCACCATGCCCGGCTAATTTTTTCTATATATATTTTTAGTTGGCCAATTAATTTCTTTCTATTTATAGTAGAGACGGGTCTTGCTCTTGCTCAGCCTGGTTTCAAACT